>ML844042.1:65662-79637 GCA_009831015.1 Picea engelmannii | reverse complement strand
CAGTCGAAGATCCTCCACATGAAAATTTGCCAAAACACAACAAGAAATGCCTCCTCCAAGAAGTGCACACCACTAGATTTCAGCCAATAACCCTTAAAGAGGGTTGAATTTCAGACCACCACTTGTGTGATGAGTCAATGATGAATAAAAATGAGAGTTTTATCTCTTATTTATACAATATCAATTACCTTTAATTACAATTAGGTCATGAAAAGGCCGACATGGCCAAATTACATGAAAAATCCAGTTTTTACATAAAATAAAATAATCAAACCCTAAAATCATCTTTAGAGGTGACGTCGTGCCCTTCTAAGGTGAGGTTGAGGCTCATGGGTGAAACGTTGGGCCTTTTGCAAAATGTTAGACTTTCCAAGCCCTTGGATGATGCCACACATGCCAATTAGCACACAACTACCTCCATAATGTCAATCATGTTGGTGGGTGACGTCTAATGTCATAATGGTGACATCACGGGTCTAGGTCTGCCAAATCATCTCCGGTGAAATGTCCTTCCTTTGCCTTGGTGCAAGTCTCAAACATCTCTCTGCCCCTGGATGGGGTCACAACATCCATCTATGGGCTTTCAACCCCATGGAGTTCTGAGCTAATCATCTCCCCATATGTACATGTCCACCGGGCATGGTCCTGCAACAACAACAAGTATTCCCTCCATGGGCTCATAGTCACAGGGATCATAGCAATGTCAATCACATCCAATAATCAAATTACCCAAACATGTGCATCAAACCCCCCTTTACCCAGACAAATGCTCAAGGACGTTATGCAGTTTAACAAGTTAGGTTTGGAGAGGGTCTCAGGATGTCCTATTGGGATAATCCTCCTCAAGTTTGGGGCGTTTCTCAGGTGAGAGAAAATCTAGGTCATGTAAGTGTTTGAAATGGTGTAGGGGAAGTGTTTGGGCAAAGGGTGCAGTGATAACAGGTAAATGTAGGTCTTTCCTGTGGGTGCCTTTGTAGAGGACGAGATGCACCTTATCATGGATGTCATTGTTTCCTAGCCCATTCAATGCCTTTTATTCTTAGTCTTATTGATTTTTCTTTTCAAGGGAAAAGTTGGGGGACATTGTCCTGGCGTGGTGACCAGAGGTGACAGTGTTACCCACAAGCACTTTACGGAAATGAGAAGGTTGGCTCGTGATGAGACCCCCTTTCTCTTGGTTATGCCACCAAGAGCCACTACCTTGGTTTGGTGACCATATAGATGGTAGTGTCGTACCGCTACATGCCCATGGACCTAATAGGTCGACTCATGATGAGACCTCCCATCCACCAACTAGACCTTGAGTTTTATTTCATCTTACAGGTCCCCTTTTCTTACTGAGAAGCCTTTTATTGCTTTCTAGGAAATCCCTGGGCGAAGCATATCAAAGGTTTTATATTGGATTTTAACTCTTTCTAGCTACTTTTACACTATGGGCATTTATCCCCTTTCTCCCACAAGGCAAGGTACAACCCTTCCTAGTGTGGCAAACCCAATGCTTGAACCAAGGTAGGGGAAGATGAGAGGGATAATGATGAAAAATGGTAAGTATGGAAGGAATGGATGATGACCTTTCATATACCTATCCAATGACAACTCATCTAAAGGGAATGAGTTTACTAGGGCATTCTATCACCTCCCAGGTATGAAGAATTTAAAGAGCATAATTTCCAAGAAAATGTCATGAAATAAAGGAGAGTTCAGTGCAACATATTCAAATGCTTCGAAAATCAGAGTGGCACATACCATGATGCCCAAACTCATTATCTCATGGAGCAACACCCACTGCTACTTCAGGACCAGGCTGGTGGGATGGATGTCGTTTCTACTAATAGATGGGATGCACTAAAGAAAAGATGGGCCCTCCAGGGCTAAGCTCATGTCGTTTGTCTCTCGATACTCCATGTCTAAGACCTGTGGGCCTCGCGACATAATCTCCTTAGTTATCCCTAGGATAGGGGGTAACATCTGGCTCCAACTCGAGGACATGTGCTCACCGTAGAGTGCATGAGAACCTCAACATCTCTGACATGACCTGTATTTGCTAGATCTCAACAAAATGAATTAGTAATATCTAGGGTGGTGATGTCACCCCTCGCTCATATATGATACAATGGAATAAAAGTAAGCAAGCATATATATATATAATAAAAATGAAACTACAACTATACTACTCTAGCATGATATGCATATGGTATATACAATGAATGCAAATTCATACCTAAATTACGTGTACTTACCTATCACGTTGTTGGCGGGAAGTAGCCCTTGATATGTATAGTGTTCACAGGTAGCTTCAAAGCTTTTCCTTCCACAGTTGTCAAGTTAAAAGAGTTTGTTCCTGCCTGACTCATGACTTTGTAGGGACCTGTGCATAATCCATACAACTTCTTGTGCATACCAGGTTTCTCCCTTCTTTTATCCCATAACAACACTAAGTCTTCTTCAATGAAACCTCTTTCTTTTGCTTTATGATCAAAGGTGTTCTTAACTTTCTCTTGATTTCTCGCCATTTGACTGAAGAAAACCCTCCTGGATTCATCCAACTCTACTAACTGGTTAATTTTACCTTGGATTGCTTCTCCTTCAGTGGTGTATTGTTGAACGAAACGAAGGATGGGGATTTGTAGATTCACAGGAAGTTTAGCCCCTAACCCATACACTAGTTCAAATAAGGTTTTTCCTATTGAGGTATTTGTTGTTATTCAATCTTCCCACAGGGAATACTTGATCTTGCTATCTTGGGACCTTTTGTTCTCTCCTACAACCTTCTTAATGATATTCATGAAGTTCTTATTGCTTGATTATGCTAAGTCATTCCCTTGTGGATAGTAGTTTGATGAATGAGATAGAACGATGCCATACCTGAAAAAAAATTCTGCTAATGCAAGGGAGCTGAAAGCTTTGGCATTGTCAGTGGTAATTTTGGACGGGACCCCAAATCTTGTTATGATTCTTTCTTCAAAGAAGTTCATAACCACCTCCTTAGTGGATTTCTTTGTGGGAATAGATTCTACCCACATGCTAAAATAATCTGTGGTGGTCAAAATCCATCGGTAACCGTTACTTGAAATATCTTTAAATTCACCAATAAAGTCTAAACCCCACTATTGAAAATGAGCTTCTACCACCACAAGTTTCAAAGGTTTTGCTGAGAGTTTTTGTTTACCAGTAAAGTATTGGCAAGGTTGGCATGATCAGACATATTGGTGAGTATCCACGAATAATGTTGGCCAATAATATTTAGCTCTTAAGATCTTGTGTGCGGTAGTACGGGCAGGGAAGTGCCCACCACAATGCCCAGAGTGTAATTCCTTCAATAGTTTGTTGGATTATTCTTGGTTCAAACATCTAAGGAGAACTCCATCTAGGTCCTTCAAGCCAAGACCATTCACAGTTAAATAGTACTTCATAGCTTTGAGTCTCAGGGCTCTTCTTTTATAGTCTACTAGATGGTTTGGGCATGATAAATTCATGAGGTAGTATATTATGTCGGAATACCATTCATCATGTTCTAGCTCACTCACTACCACATTTACGTGTTCGCTCTCTCCCATTTGTATAGCTTATTGGTTGCTTTTGGGCAACATTCGGGTTAACCCTTGTCCCTTCACAATCTTGGTGGGTTTTATTTCTAATTCATATTCTTGGATCTTGGAAACCCACTTACCCCTCGTACCCATACAATCTTGTTGTGATAAAACATCCTTTACTGTTGGGTAAGGGACATAAGCCTTAATATTATTATAGCCCACATAGTTTCTAAAATGATTGAGGGATTTCACCAAGGCGTAAGCTTGCTTTTCAATAATCAAATAATTTAGCTCTGAATCCCTAAGGACTTTACTCATGAACCCAATGGGATGTTCATGGTCATCAACATCTTTCTGCAACAAGACGCTTGGGATAGTATTTTGAGAAGCAAAATAGAATATCATGAAATCTCGTGAATAATCAGGACTAACCAAAACTAGGGCTTGGGAAATGGCATCTTTTATATCTTCAAAAGATCGAATGGCCTTGTCATCCCACCTGAATGTTGTGTCCTTTTTAAGTAATGCACTCATGGGTTTTATTCTTTCGGCAAAGTTCGGGACAAATCTTCGAATAAAGTTTATTTTTCCGAAGAATGATTGTAGGGATTTTTTGTTAGCTTGGGGGCGTACATATTTGATAGATTGGATACTCTCTGGGTCTACAAAAATTCCTCCCTATGAGACTATGTGTCCCAATAACTTTCCCTTATCTATCCCGAAAACAGACTTCTTAGGGTTCAAGGAGATACCATATTTTCTACATCTTTCAAAGACAATTCTGAGGTGTGAGATGTGGTCTTTTCTTTCCTTTGCACGACTGTGAGATCATCTTGGTAAATTTCTATTATTTTCTGAATGATATCTCTAAAAGAAAAGAAAAGTTCTCTTTGAAAGGTTGAACCCAAATTCATAAGGCCGAAAGGCATTCTTAAGTACATGAATGTTCCCCATGGTGTGGTAAATGTTGCTTTGAGTTGATCTTCTCTCTTAAGTAACACATGATTGTATCCAGAAAATCCATCTAGCATGGACATCATGCTTGCCCCTGTGACCCTTTGTAATAAGTGTTCCATATTTGGGAGGGGCTAGTTTTCTTTCAAATATAGTTGGTTAAGGTTTCAGAAATCTACGCATAGGTGAATGTCACCGCTTTTCTTTCAGACAACTATCAAATTGGACATCCATGATGAATATCTAATGGGAGATATGATACCAGCATCTACCATATTTTGAAGTTCCTTTTGTATCTGGTTTTCCAACTTAGGGTTAATATGTCTTAGCTTTTGTCGAAAAGATTTGGCTCCCTCTGTCAAAGGTATAACATGTTGGATGACATCACCCCTATAAGCCTTTAAGTCATCATAATTCCAAGCAAAGGTATCTTTAAACTCTCTTATGAGGTCAAGTATCTCATTCCTCTCTTTTTATGTGGTACCTTTCTCTATTTTGACCATTCTTGGATCTATCTTGGTGTCTATGTTGAATTCTAAGATTTCATCTGTTTGTTGTTTGGGTTTTTTTTCTTTGTAAACATCGTGTCTATCTAAGAGTTGTTCTAAAGGAATGCACCCTTTTGGTAGAGTGTTATTTTGCAAGTTTACTACGTCCAAGTCCACGGAATCATCTAGGAAGTTTACTTGTGAATTGGTGAATTCTCTATTGTTTTCCATGCATCTAAGGATTTGATTATCATATTCAAAGACTTGCCAATGTTCCAAGTTATCAGGGATTGATGGTCTAAATAGGACCTCCATTTTGCACAAGTTTTGGAGGGAACCCTCACAAGGTTGCAAAGTAGATGTTGATACAGCCAAGACATCTTCTACATAGTTTTCTTCTCCGGGAACTACTTCGATTGATACTACCTCAAAGGATTTTGCAACATATATTGCAAAGTCTCAGTACCTTTTTAGTCTCTCATTCTTTGTGGCAAAGTTCAACAAAACTTGTGATACTATTAAGTCTGAATCTCCTATAACCCTCAAGTGTGAGACACCTTTGTTGATTTCTAAATTAAGACCTATAATCAAAGCCTCGTATTCAACAACATTGTTTGTACAATGATACTCAAGTCTATAGGAGTAGTAGAAAGTTTCCTTAGATGGGGTTGTTAGGATGATGCCTGCCCCTGAACCAGAACTCGAATGAGCACCGTCAAATTATAGGGTCCATATTCCTCTGGGTGTTTCACTAAGTTCATCCTCTGAGTTTCCTCCTTGGACAAACCAACTTTCCACCCCATTACTCACACATAGGAGTTGATTAATGGGTTCTTCGGGAGTTTCAATGAGGCATCCTCTGATGGGTTCCTCATGAAGGGTAAAAAATCCTCCTTCGGGGTGAGGTATAATATCTTTGGACCCTTGGTCTTGGAAGCTCTCGGTCAATTTTTCTATCAAGTCTTTTCGGAGTAGAATTCGCCAGCTACTCAAAGTGTCTATCACTATTACATCGATCTTGAAAGAGACATCAGGGAAAGCATGGAAGGAAACACTTAGGTCTTTGCTAATGCCTTGTGTGAAAGCATCTTGCGTGTTTGGTTGTGATATATTGAGACCTAGTTGGTACATAACCCTCTCGGTCATAATGTTTCTAGGGGTATCTGGGTCAAAAACACAATTATGGAGAAGGAAATCGTTGATTTGAAGGGTAACATAAAAAGGTGTAGTTTCTCCATATTTTGTTCCCATGCTCCCAACATGGTAGATAGCGAGGAATTCATCTTCACAATCATCTTCCTCATAGATTTTTGAAGGTGAGTATTCAATATCTCCAACCTCAAGATCGCCAAAGGTATCTTGAGGGGGTTTCAAATCCTCAGGGGGCTCATTTTTTTGTGAAAATAAGGAAGCATCTTTCATGTTTGAGAAACCCATGCTCCATTTCCTAGGGAAAGTGTTATTTTCTACCTCTAGAATCTCTGGGAAGTCATTCTCTAGTTCTCCCATGCTTTCCTTATTCAGCTCCAAGATGTCATCATTGTTCAAAAGATTGACCTGATGAATGGAATCAATGAACTTAATATTTTCTTCAATCCGGCAAGCAACATCTTGTGCTTCCTCTAGACTTGTAGGAAATTGGTTCTTGAGGGTAAATTGTAATTTTCCTTCCAAGGAGTTTAGATAGTGTTGGAGAATATTTCTCTCTTGGTGAAATTTGGGCTCAAGTTTTCCGATTCGGGTGTTGAACCTATCATTGAATTCCCTAACATCTTCGTCACTTTCTTTCCAAATTTTGAGGTATTGGGAATAAATAGAGGCCATACTTTCTACCCTACCCCATATTTTCAAAACAGCATGTTCCACATCTTTAGGGGTTTTAAGGATTCCATTTGGGAGTGTATTAATCCAATCTCTGGCACTCTCGGTGAGTGAGGCCAATAAAAGTCTCATAAACGTGTCAGGATGCTCTTTTCCAGATTGATGGAATTCATAACCCTCGAAAAATTTAGTCCAATGTGCATTGCCATAAGAGCCTACCTCTCTCGAGAATTTGGGTATCCAAGAGTCGGATTCTTTTGGGAGATCATGTAATCCCCCTTGGATGTTATCCAAGTCCAAAGGGCCAAAAATTTCTTCGGGAGACCATTTAAGAGAAGCTATATGGATGACAGGGATAGGAGAAAGATAGAGTGTATATTATCGTCCTCTACGAATCGTCATCGGTGGAGTCGCCAGATAATCTTCTGGATATTATCAAAAAGATGAGGGGATCACCCTCAGTGCAGTCACCAAGTAATCTTTGTAAAATAAAGGTTTCAAAGAAAAAGGCTTACCGAAAAAGTGTTGTCTTGAGGAATATTGACTCAATGTTCCCTGGCAACGGTGCCAAAATGTTATCGTACAATTTGTACTTTCCCAAAATCCCAAGGAAAGTGGGTACAAAATTGGTGTAACTGGGAATAACCGATCACTGTCACCTTAATAGGAGATCCATTTCTATTTAGGAGTATGTCAATACTACCCCAGGGGAGATGTCCCCAGTGACCTGGGGGTTTGAGAAGGCTAAGGCAAATAACACAAGGAAATCCTCCCCCTCTCACAGATCACTCAAATCAAAGGGTTCTTTATGTCTTATAGAGATGAAGCAAATAAATAGTATTGTGTACCTACCCAAAACAAGACAACAAGGAGAAAAGGGGCACTTTCCAAGTACCAGAATAATGTTAGTGATTCATATGACAATGAACTTTCAAGAAATGTATTAACTGATATAAAATTTGCAGCGATGTAACAGTTTATAACAACAATAAGAAATTTGTAACAACCACAAGATTTATGCTCTAAAATGCCTGAATAAAGACTTGTAATGATAGCTTTAACTAGGAAATTTGATAATGAATAGTCGCAAGCAGTTTTAGCAACATCTAGCTAGCATAATATGTCACTTTTAAGGTTAATTTGCTGATGTTAGATGTCTGTAGAAATATTTTTCAACGACAACAAGTAGGTTATTGATTTAGGCTAATCTAAGGTTAGTAGAAGTTAGTAGGTGTTGGAAGCATGCCAAAGCAGAAAGAAAGGCTATTTTGGGAAAGAAGGCATGCATGAGGAAAGCAACAGTTGGAAGGAAGAGAAGCACACACGCATGCATGGAAGACCTAACGATGTTAGGGTTAGGGTTTTGGAAATGCATTGTAATGGTTGGCGAGCAGAAACATATAAATCTAGATACCTAGGTCTCATAGAGGGAGACGGACGAGTGGAGTTAGTGGAAAGGGAGAGGTGATCAGAGAGCAAGGAAATAGAGTAGTCATGTTTTGATAGCTGGTCATTAATATTTTGCTATACGACCTAATTTTGTAAGTTTTTGAGCCGAAGAGGAGTAAGGAGGGTAGATCTTGAGGGTTAGATCGCAGGCTGAGGAGCCTGGTGCGACCTAGTCTGCCTCATAATAGATCTCAACCCGACCGAGAAGAGTTGTAACACGCGTGGCGCTGTAGTTTTGGAACTACTATAATAAACGAGCTAAGAGACAGATCTTTGTGGACGTAGCCCAAGGGGGGGGGGGTGAACCACGGTAAAACCTATGTTATGTGATTGAATGCATGTGTTTCTTTACTGTCTTCAATAGTTTTTGATTTACTAAATGAATGAGTTGATTATATTTCATGCATAATCGTGAATGACAATTTATTTTATTAATAAGTAAGTAGAACCCTCAGAGCACATTTCCCAGATCCCCACTTAATCCTGGGCTGCAAACACATGAGTATTGCAGCCACCCATTAAGACTATCTCGGGTGAGACTGCGCAGTGCACTTTGTGCATTGCATTGCCTTCTGGTTTACCAGGAGGGCCGATAGTTTTAGAGGCTTTGATGGAACCCCAAACAGACATGAACCCTGGGCCACTCAAGATAAGGATATAAACTTAGATAAATAAATAGTAACCAACATATGGTTCTGTTGTCATTGGTTAGAAAAATAAAGGATTGAGTAGATGGGATCTGTTGAAGATCTGTTAAAAGATACATAACATATGCGGACGACGGGTCAAGAGAATACTGAAATAGACGATAAGAAGGAGAAAAGAATGAGCCGCTAGAAGGGGATATTGAGACCGTGGAATCCCACAAAAGCAGAGATCGAAAGATGGCTAAAGATAAAGGAGTTGGAGTTTGCACAGAAAGATAACAGAAACCCTAGAGTAACACCCCGCAAATATCTTGAGAAATACGTGTTTACTAATTTGCATGAAGTATTTTTCTGTGATTTTCCACACTTATTGGAGGAGTGGATACTAAGGTTGAAGGATAACCATGCAGCAAACTAGATCCGACAATTAGAGTGGACCAAAGTACAGATTGAGCAGTTATAGCAGGTGAACAACAAATTCACCCGCGCAGTAGAATTTTGGCTTGACAGTATTGTAGCAGGCTTTATAACAGAGTTTGCAGTTGATACAACGAAGTCATACAATGCAGCAGAGCAAGAGTTTCTACATGGACCTAGAGGAAGATATATTATATCGATGTATACTTCTATCAAGATCTTGTTTTATAACAAAGGGGTAATGACAATGGAGTCGGACAGCTAAACTTCCCTACGTGCATGGGGGAAGGGGGGAAGCATTGATAGAAAGATGAGAAATGGAAGGAGGAATGGATAAGGGAAAGAAGGAGGAACCCTTGGACCCAATCATGATGGACGATGACCATATCAAGCAGATCATGGCGACAACTGGAAAGACATGTAGTGGATTACCCTACCAATACAAGGTGAATACCAAGAAGAGAGTCGTAGCCGTGAGGGAAGGCTTGTCAAGTGATGAAGAAGAGGTAGAGGATCTTCGGGCTGTGGAGCAGATTGAGGAAATCCTGTGCGCAACATATGAAAGGAAGATGAGAGGTCCAAGAGCGGGAAGAGAAGGAAAAAATCCTATCCATATTAATGTCAGTGTGGAACCCATAAACCCATGTGCAACCAATACACCAAAGAGAACACCGCCATTTAGAAAACCACATTTTGGGGGAAGAAAGATAGCAGGAAGTACATCTACACAAGGAACAACAGCAGGAGGATCCAGTTCAAGAAGCACTCGTCAAGTATCTACACCGTGCAGAGGCAGTATTTCAACATTTAGGATGGAAGGACATGATCCCACCATCAGGTTACCATAATTCAAAGGAGAAGCGTCGGAGGACCCGAAAAAACATTTATTTATTTGTGAGAATATTTGGGAAGAAAAACAAATCACAAACGAAGATACTAAACTTGCATAGCTAGCGATTACACTAAGGGATCGTGGACTGGATTAGTATATGAGTTTAGCTACAAACAATCTACCAGGGACAACCAGAATGATTGCAGACATCAAGAAATTGTTGATAAATGAGTTCCAGAAGCCAAGTTCAGAAGATCAGTACATGAACAAGATGATAGAAATAAGATAGAAACCAGGAGAATATGCATGGGATATTGATCAAATATTCAAGCGACTGAAAGGTAAGTTGAAATATCTCATGACCGATATGCAGCACAGACATTTGTTCGTCAATTCACTACTACCACACTTGAAATAACCATTATGACAACAAAAGTTTCAGACATAGGCAGAGGCTCTACAGGTAGCCCTGTAACTAGAAGAAAACCAATATCAACAGATGGACCCAGCCATTGAAGAGATGAAGGAGGACTTAAATAACTTAACATTCCAACTAAACCAGAGAAAAAGTAAGGACAAACGAGAATCCATTGGGTGTACCACATGCAGGACGGAAGGACGCCATAAGAACGAATGTCCAACATTCACACAGTACATGGCAGCAGGAATGCCAAATCCATTACCAACAAGAGGACTATGGTGCAAAATCTGTAAGGAACCAGGTCACAATCCGTATCATTTCCCAATGATGTAGAAATACCAGACAGTCCCAAAGAGTTCACATTGCAACTTTTGCAAGTCAATGGGACATGACGACAAAGATTGTAGAACTATGGATTTGATGCGAGAGAGGATATCAGACACATATAGGGTGCAAGCAGAAATGATGATTGGGCAAGATGCACCACAATTTAACCAAATTCCATCCCCATATAACACTACACAGTAGTGGTATAATACTGGGCAACATCCATCTAATACCACGCAACCATAGTACAACAAAGCACAACCTTAGTACAATACTGCGCAATACAATTAGGCGCCTCAGTATAACGTGCTAAGCGGAGATCGAGCTAGATACAAAGGGGGAGGACGAGCGAAGGGAGGCTTCAGAAGAGGTATAGGGCCAGTGGTATGTCACAATTGTCAACAACCGGGACACTATGCAAGGGAATGTCCACTTCCACCAACAACTTGTATGTATTGTCGCACATCGGACCATGATATGGAAGAATGTCTGACAATATTAGTAAAGATCCAGAAAAAGAGGAATACGAACAATCAAAGCGTTCAATGGATCTCAACCGAAGCAAGGGATGAAGGAAGAAACATCAACATACTTACGCGCGAAGGAGCTAAAACGGGAAACGACATAGTCCGACAAGAGCCAATACAACACCAGTGGGTGAAAAAGAATGTCGAACCAAGGAGACAGTTTGACACGCGGAATGAGAAGGAAACATTTAAGCAAGCCAGAAAATAATTCTTGAAGCAAGACACTGCATCGACTTCGACTGTACAACAAAGCAAGGGAGAGTTAGAGTATGAGATGCCTCCATCGTTGGATCGTACCAAAGAAATGCATCCCATGGGACAAGTAAGTACAATCAAAGGATTTTTGCAATCATGTGTAAAATTATTGAATGATCCATCCGCTGTCAAAACATTGCAAAATGTATTAGAAAAATGTAGCATAGAGACAGAAGGAAAACTAGAAAAAAAAACACTCAATCACCTACATACAAGGAGAAGAACAAGTAGGGAGTTTAGGCCGAATGCCAACATCAGAGATTTCAACATGGGAGATATCATACTGGATCTAGGATCTGAAGTCAATGTATTACCAAAGAATACATGCCAATGTATGGGAGAGCCCACACTAGGATATTCATCAGTTCAACTGAAACTAGCAAAACAACACAGAGTACTACCAATTGGTAGACTAAAAGGAGTGACAGTAGAATTGGATGGAGTGTGCACTAAAGCAGAGTTTGAAGTGATTGAAATAGTGGACGACACAACACCATATCCAGCATTACTTGGCTTGGATTGGGTGTTTGATAACCAGGCCATAATCAATTTAAAGACCCGAAAAATGACATTTGAGTCAGGAGAATACAGGGTCATTGCACCATTAGACCCATCAGAAGGGGAAAGGTTTGTAGAACCTACTTGCTTAGACTTAGAGGAAATCATCCAGTTGTACAGAACAACTGCGTGCGATGAGGATTACGCAAACCCAATTGCATATGGGATACTCAGTTGGTGAAGCATTTCTTCATGTGCAACAGACTCATATACATGTTTAGAGAACTGGTAACAAAGGATACACAAAGTTTCCACAAGAAGGTGCGCCAGAATAGACCGCGTAGTAAAATGGGTAAGCGCTGAGATAAGGGAACCACCCAGTTTCCGTGGAGTGAACGATCTAGAAGCATTCTTGGCACAGTATGAGGACGAAGTGTTATAAAATCAGAGACTCTTAGCACTCGATATAGCACTCAAGGCCACACCTGCAAGATGGTGGGGCACACACAAAGAAACAATCATGGATTGGTACCAATGTAAGTGGTTACTTCGCATAAGGTTTGGCGCAAAACAAAAAAGAAAAAAGCATCATAAGTACGATGGACAAGGGGCACCAACAGAACACTTGGAGAAGTGCAGAGCGTTGTGGAAAATGAAACCCCCAGAGGAATGGCCTCATCATTTTGCACACACCTTATAAGGCATACCAACGAACTGGTATACAGACAAGGAAATGCACAAAGGAACTTTGAACTGGATAGTACTACAACAAAATTTTACAGTCACTTTCTCATTCGAGCATGAGAACCCCAACATAGATGCAGCTCTTAAGCAAATAAGAGGGGTGATATTCATCACGGAACCAAAAGTCAAACTCATAACAGAAGAACAACAATGGAACAGACAGATAGTGAAATAATTGTTGTCATGATATCATGTGTAGCAAGAAGCACCAGATGAAGATGATCCACACGATATTCAGATCGAGGAAGCAGAAGGTGAAAGAGAAGTGGAAGGTCCACCACTAGAATCATAAGTAATTGTTGCGTCGATCAAGGTAAAGAAATTCAATATTGGGACAGCTAAGAATCCCAAAATGGCCAACATTGGAGACTATTGGGATGAACAAATAGTAGAAAGCATAACAGAGTTACTGCGCGAGTACAATGACTTGTTCTCCACGACATTGAAATTAAGGGTATAGCAGGAGAGATAGGAGAAATGAAGATACCACTCAGAGCTTAAGCAAGGTCGATCAGACAACGACCATACAGAATAAACTCGATAATAATCATCGTGAATAAAATTTTATTGCATTAATAAGTAAGTAGAACTCTCAGCACACATTTCCCAGATCCCCACTTAATCCTGGGCTGCAAACACATGAGTATTGTTGCCACCCATTAAGACTATCTCGGGTGAGACTGCACAGTTGTCTTGGCGCCATGCTCGCATTTACCCGCTGCCAGCGGACTTGTTCAGTATCTCGGCGGGTTTACAAACACTTCCCACAGCTCTTATTAATATTTTTATTTTGTTTTTCTTTTATGGATAGCTGAGCGGGGTGACGCTGAAAAATCTTGATATTTTCTCGTATTTTTTTCAGACCTCATCAGAATTTTTTTTTAAATACTGTCCTTTATTCATCTCCAGAAATGTTTTATTTTAAAACAACTTACTATGACAGGGAGACATCCTTTTGAGTCATTCCTTTACGGAAAAGGGACAGCGTAAAAAGATAAAGATAATCATGACAAACTTCACTCAGAGATCGAGATTAGTTGACTTCTTTCAAACAAAATTTTC
>ML844042.1:27511-44180 GCA_009831015.1 Picea engelmannii | reverse complement strand
CAGTCGAAGATCCTCCACATGAAAATTTGCCAAAACACAACAAGAAATGCCTCCTCCAAGAAGTGCACACCACTAGATTTCAGCCAATAACCCTTAAAGAGGGTTGAATTTCAGACCACCACTTGTGTGATGAGTCAATGATGAATAAAAATGAGAGTTTTATCTCTTATTTATACAATATCAATTACCTTTAATTACAATTAGGTCATGAAAAGGCCGACATGGCCAAATTACATGAAAAATCCAGTTTTTACATAAAATAAAATAATCAAACCCTAAAATCATCTTTAGAGGTGACGTCGTGCCCTTCTAAGGTGAGGTTGAGGCTCATGGGTGAAACGTTGGGCCTTTTGCAAAATGTTAGACTTTCCAAGCCCTTGGATGATGCCACACATGCCAATTAGCACACAACTACCTCCATAATGTCAATCATGTTGGTGGGTGACGTCTAATGTCATAATGGTGACATCACGGGTCTAGGTCTGCCAAATCATCTCCGGTGAAATGTCCTTCCTTTGCCTTGGTGCAAGTCTCAAACATCTCTCTGCCCCTGGATGGGGTCACAACATCCATCTATGGGCTTTCAACCCCATGGAGTTCTGAGCTAATCATCTCCCCATATGTACATGTCCACCGGGCATGGTCCTGCAACAACAACAAGTATTCCCTCCATGGGCTCATAGTCACAGGGATCATAGCAATGTCAATCACATCCAATAATCAAATTACCCAAACATGTGCATCAAACCCCCCTTTACCCAGACAAATGCTCAAGGACGTTATGCAGTTTAACAAGTTAGGTTTGGAGAGGGTCTCAGGATGTCCTATTGGGATAATCCTCCTCAAGTTTGGGGCGTTTCTCAGGTGAGAGAAAATCTAGGTCATGTAAGTGTTTGAAATGGTGTAGGGGAAGTGTTTGGGCAAAGGGTGCAGTGATAACAGGTAAATGTAGGTCTTTCCTGTGGGTGCCTTTGTAGAGGACGAGATGCACCTTATCATGGATGTCATTGTTTCCTAGCCCATTCAATGCCTTTTATTCTTAGTCTTATTGATTTTTCTTTTCAAGGGAAAAGTTGGGGGACATTGTCCTGGCGTGGTGACCAGAGGTGACAGTGTTACCCACAAGCACTTTACGGAAATGAGAAGGTTGGCTCGTGATGAGACCCCCTTTCTCTTGGTTATGCCACCAAGAGCCACTACCTTGGTTTGGTGACCATATAGATGGTAGTGTCGTACCGCTACATGCCCATGGACCTAATAGGTCGACTCATGATGAGACCTCCCATCCACCAACTAGACCTTGAGTTTTATTTCATCTTACAGGTCCCCTTTTCTTACTGAGAAGCCTTTTATTGCTTTCTAGGAAATCCCTGGGCGAAGCATATCAAAGGTTTTATATTGGATTTTAACTCTTTCTAGCTACTTTTACACTATGGGCATTTATCCCCTTTCTCCCACAAGGCAAGGTACAACCCTTCCTAGTGTGGCAAACCCAATGCTTGAACCAAGGTAGGGGAAGATGAGAGGGATAATGATGAAAAATGGTAAGTATGGAAGGAATGGATGATGACCTTTCATATACCTATCCAATGACAACTCATCTAAAGGGAATGAGTTTACTAGGGCATTCTATCACCTCCCAGGTATGAAGAATTTAAAGAGCATAATTTCCAAGAAAATGTCATGAAATAAAGGAGAGTTCAGTGCAACATATTCAAATGCTTCGAAAATCAGAGTGGCACATACCATGATGCCCAAACTCATTATCTCATGGAGCAACACCCACTGCTACTTCAGGACCAGGCTGGTGGGATGGATGTCGTTTCTACTAATAGATGGGATGCACTAAAGAAAAGATGGGCCCTCCAGGGCTAAGCTCATGTCGTTTGTCTCTCGATACTCCATGTCTAAGACCTGTGGGCCTCGCGACATAATCTCCTTAGTTATCCCTAGGATAGGGGGTAACATCTGGCTCCAACTCGAGGACATGTGCTCACCGTAGAGTGCATGAGAACCTCAACATCTCTGACATGACCTGTATTTGCTAGATCTCAACAAAATGAATTAGTAATATCTAGGGTGGTGATGTCACCCCTCGCTCATATATGATACAATGGAATAAAAGTAAGCAAGCATATATATATATAATAAAAATGAAACTACAACTATACTACTCTAGCATGATATGCATATGGTATATACAATGAATGCAAATTCATACCTAAATTACGTGTACTTACCTATCACGTTGTTGGCGGGAAGTAGCCCTTGATATGTATAGTGTTCACAGGTAGCTTCAAAGCTTTTCCTTCCACAGTTGTCAAGTTAAAAGAGTTTGTTCCTGCCTGACTCATGACTTTGTAGGGACCTGTGCATAATCCATACAACTTCTTGTGCATACCAGGTTTCTCCCTTCTTTTATCCCATAACAACACTAAGTCTTCTTCAATGAAACCTCTTTCTTTTGCTTTATGATCAAAGGTGTTCTTAACTTTCTCTTGATTTCTCGCCATTTGACTGAAGAAAACCCTCCTGGATTCATCCAACTCTACTAACTGGTTAATTTTACCTTGGATTGCTTCTCCTTCAGTGGTGTATTGTTGAACGAAACGAAGGATGGGGATTTGTAGATTCACAGGAAGTTTAGCCCCTAACCCATACACTAGTTCAAATAAGGTTTTTCCTATTGAGGTATTTGTTGTTATTCAATCTTCCCACAGGGAATACTTGATCTTGCTATCTTGGGACCTTTTGTTCTCTCCTACAACCTTCTTAATGATATTCATGAAGTTCTTATTGCTTGATTATGCTAAGTCATTCCCTTGTGGATAGTAGTTTGATGAATGAGATAGAACGATGCCATACCTGAAAAAAAATTCTGCTAATGCAAGGGAGCTGAAAGCTTTGGCATTGTCAGTGGTAATTTTGGACGGGACCCCAAATCTTGTTATGATTCTTTCTTCAAAGAAGTTCATAACCACCTCCTTAGTGGATTTCTTTGTGGGAATAGATTCTACCCACATGCTAAAATAATCTGTGGTGGTCAAAATCCATCGGTAACCGTTACTTGAAATATCTTTAAATTCACCAATAAAGTCTAAACCCCACTATTGAAAATGAGCTTCTACCACCACAAGTTTCAAAGGTTTTGCTGAGAGTTTTTGTTTACCAGTAAAGTATTGGCAAGGTTGGCATGATCAGACATATTGGTGAGTATCCACGAATAATGTTGGCCAATAATATTTAGCTCTTAAGATCTTGTGTGCGGTAGTACGGGCAGGGAAGTGCCCACCACAATGCCCAGAGTGTAATTCCTTCAATAGTTTGTTGGATTATTCTTGGTTCAAACATCTAAGGAGAACTCCATCTAGGTCCTTCAAGCCAAGACCATTCACAGTTAAATAGTACTTCATAGCTTTGAGTCTCAGGGCTCTTCTTTTATAGTCTACTAGATGGTTTGGGCATGATAAATTCATGAGGTAGTATATTATGTCGGAATACCATTCATCATGTTCTAGCTCACTCACTACCACATTTACGTGTTCGCTCTCTCCCATTTGTATAGCTTATTGGTTGCTTTTGGGCAACATTCGGGTTAACCCTTGTCCCTTCACAATCTTGGTGGGTTTTATTTCTAATTCATATTCTTGGATCTTGGAAACCCACTTACCCCTCGTACCCATACAATCTTGTTGTGATAAAACATCCTTTACTGTTGGGTAAGGGACATAAGCCTTAATATTATTATAGCCCACATAGTTTCTAAAATGATTGAGGGATTTCACCAAGGCGTAAGCTTGCTTTTCAATAATCAAATAATTTAGCTCTGAATCCCTAAGGACTTTACTCATGAACCCAATGGGATGTTCATGGTCATCAACATCTTTCTGCAACAAGACGCTTGGGATAGTATTTTGAGAAGCAAAATAGAATATCATGAAATCTCGTGAATAATCAGGACTAACCAAAACTAGGGCTTGGGAAATGGCATCTTTTATATCTTCAAAAGATCGAATGGCCTTGTCATCCCACCTGAATGTTGTGTCCTTTTTAAGTAATGCACTCATGGGTTTTATTCTTTCGGCAAAGTTCGGGACAAATCTTCGAATAAAGTTTATTTTTCCGAAGAATGATTGTAGGGATTTTTTGTTAGCTTGGGGGCGTACATATTTGATAGATTGGATACTCTCTGGGTCTACAAAAATTCCTCCCTATGAGACTATGTGTCCCAATAACTTTCCCTTATCTATCCCGAAAACAGACTTCTTAGGGTTCAAGGAGATACCATATTTTCTACATCTTTCAAAGACAATTCTGAGGTGTGAGATGTGGTCTTTTCTTTCCTTTGCACGACTGTGAGATCATCTTGGTAAATTTCTATTATTTTCTGAATGATATCTCTAAAAGAAAAGAAAAGTTCTCTTTGAAAGGTTGAACCCAAATTCATAAGGCCGAAAGGCATTCTTAAGTACATGAATGTTCCCCATGGTGTGGTAAATGTTGCTTTGAGTTGATCTTCTCTCTTAAGTAACACATGATTGTATCCAGAAAATCCATCTAGCATGGACATCATGCTTGCCCCTGTGACCCTTTGTAATAAGTGTTCCATATTTGGGAGGGGCTAGTTTTCTTTCAAATATAGTTGGTTAAGGTTTCAGAAATCTACGCATAGGTGAATGTCACCGCTTTTCTTTCAGACAACTATCAAATTGGACATCCATGATGAATATCTAATGGGAGATATGATACCAGCATCTACCATATTTTGAAGTTCCTTTTGTATCTGGTTTTCCAACTTAGGGTTAATATGTCTTAGCTTTTGTCGAAAAGATTTGGCTCCCTCTGTCAAAGGTATAACATGTTGGATGACATCACCCCTATAAGCCTTTAAGTCATCATAATTCCAAGCAAAGGTATCTTTAAACTCTCTTATGAGGTCAAGTATCTCATTCCTCTCTTTTTATGTGGTACCTTTCTCTATTTTGACCATTCTTGGATCTATCTTGGTGTCTATGTTGAATTCTAAGATTTCATCTGTTTGTTGTTTGGGTTTTTTTTCTTTGTAAACATCGTGTCTATCTAAGAGTTGTTCTAAAGGAATGCACCCTTTTGGTAGAGTGTTATTTTGCAAGTTTACTACGTCCAAGTCCACGGAATCATCTAGGAAGTTTACTTGTGAATTGGTGAATTCTCTATTGTTTTCCATGCATCTAAGGATTTGATTATCATATTCAAAGACTTGCCAATGTTCCAAGTTATCAGGGATTGATGGTCTAAATAGGACCTCCATTTTGCACAAGTTTTGGAGGGAACCCTCACAAGGTTGCAAAGTAGATGTTGATACAGCCAAGACATCTTCTACATAGTTTTCTTCTCCGGGAACTACTTCGATTGATACTACCTCAAAGGATTTTGCAACATATATTGCAAAGTCTCAGTACCTTTTTAGTCTCTCATTCTTTGTGGCAAAGTTCAACAAAACTTGTGATACTATTAAGTCTGAATCTCCTATAACCCTCAAGTGTGAGACACCTTTGTTGATTTCTAAATTAAGACCTATAATCAAAGCCTCGTATTCAACAACATTGTTTGTACAATGATACTCAAGTCTATAGGAGTAGTAGAAAGTTTCCTTAGATGGGGTTGTTAGGATGATGCCTGCCCCTGAACCAGAACTCGAATGAGCACCGTCAAATTATAGGGTCCATATTCCTCTGGGTGTTTCACTAAGTTCATCCTCTGAGTTTCCTCCTTGGACAAACCAACTTTCCACCCCATTACTCACACATAGGAGTTGATTAATGGGTTCTTCGGGAGTTTCAATGAGGCATCCTCTGATGGGTTCCTCATGAAGGGTAAAAAATCCTCCTTCGGGGTGAGGTATAATATCTTTGGACCCTTGGTCTTGGAAGCTCTCGGTCAATTTTTCTATCAAGTCTTTTCGGAGTAGAATTCGCCAGCTACTCAAAGTGTCTATCACTATTACATCGATCTTGAAAGAGACATCAGGGAAAGCATGGAAGGAAACACTTAGGTCTTTGCTAATGCCTTGTGTGAAAGCATCTTGCGTGTTTGGTTGTGATATATTGAGACCTAGTTGGTACATAACCCTCTCGGTCATAATGTTTCTAGGGGTATCTGGGTCAAAAACACAATTATGGAGAAGGAAATCGTTGATTTGAAGGGTAACATAAAAAGGTGTAGTTTCTCCATATTTTGTTCCCATGCTCCCAACATGGTAGATAGCGAGGAATTCATCTTCACAATCATCTTCCTCATAGATTTTTGAAGGTGAGTATTCAATATCTCCAACCTCAAGATCGCCAAAGGTATCTTGAGGGGGTTTCAAATCCTCAGGGGGCTCATTTTTTTGTGAAAATAAGGAAGCATCTTTCATGTTTGAGAAACCCATGCTCCATTTCCTAGGGAAAGTGTTATTTTCTACCTCTAGAATCTCTGGGAAGTCATTCTCTAGTTCTCCCATGCTTTCCTTATTCAGCTCCAAGATGTCATCATTGTTCAAAAGATTGACCTGATGAATGGAATCAATGAACTTAATATTTTCTTCAATCCGGCAAGCAACATCTTGTGCTTCCTCTAGACTTGTAGGAAATTGGTTCTTGAGGGTAAATTGTAATTTTCCTTCCAAGGAGTTTAGATAGTGTTGGAGAATATTTCTCTCTTGGTGAAATTTGGGCTCAAGTTTTCCGATTCGGGTGTTGAACCTATCATTGAATTCCCTAACATCTTCGTCACTTTCTTTCCAAATTTTGAGGTATTGGGAATAAATAGAGGCCATACTTTCTACCCTACCCCATATTTTCAAAACAGCATGTTCCACATCTTTAGGGGTTTTAAGGATTCCATTTGGGAGTGTATTAATCCAATCTCTGGCACTCTCGGTGAGTGAGGCCAATAAAAGTCTCATAAACGTGTCAGGATGCTCTTTTCCAGATTGATGGAATTCATAACCCTCGAAAAATTTAGTCCAATGTGCATTGCCATAAGAGCCTACCTCTCTCGAGAATTTGGGTATCCAAGAGTCGGATTCTTTTGGGAGATCATGTAATCCCCCTTGGATGTTATCCAAGTCCAAAGGGCCAAAAATTTCTTCGGGAGACCATTTAAGAGAAGCTATATGGATGACAGGGATAGGAGAAAGATAGAGTGTATATTATCGTCCTCTACGAATCGTCATCGGTGGAGTCGCCAGATAATCTTCTGGATATTATCAAAAAGATGAGGGGATCACCCTCAGTGCAGTCACCAAGTAATCTTTGTAAAATAAAGGTTTCAAAGAAAAAGGCTTACCGAAAAAGTGTTGTCTTGAGGAATATTGACTCAATGTTCCCTGGCAACGGTGCCAAAATGTTATCGTACAATTTGTACTTTCCCAAAATCCCAAGGAAAGTGGGTACAAAATTGGTGTAACTGGGAATAACCGATCACTGTCACCTTAATAGGAGATCCATTTCTATTTAGGAGTATGTCAATACTACCCCAGGGGAGATGTCCCCAGTGACCTGGGGGTTTGAGAAGGCTAAGGCAAATAACACAAGGAAATCCTCCCCCTCTCACAGATCACTCAAATCAAAGGGTTCTTTATGTCTTATAGAGATGAAGCAAATAAATAGTATTGTGTACCTACCCAAAACAAGACAACAAGGAGAAAAGGGGCACTTTCCAAGTACCAGAATAATGTTAGTGATTCATATGACAATGAACTTTCAAGAAATGTATTAACTGATATAAAATTTGCAGCGATGTAACAGTTTATAACAACAATAAGAAATTTGTAACAACCACAAGATTTATGCTCTAAAATGCCTGAATAAAGACTTGTAATGATAGCTTTAACTAGGAAATTTGATAATGAATAGTCGCAAGCAGTTTTAGCAACATCTAGCTAGCATAATATGTCACTTTTAAGGTTAATTTGCTGATGTTAGATGTCTGTAGAAATATTTTTCAACGACAACAAGTAGGTTATTGATTTAGGCTAATCTAAGGTTAGTAGAAGTTAGTAGGTGTTGGAAGCATGCCAAAGCAGAAAGAAAGGCTATTTTGGGAAAGAAGGCATGCATGAGGAAAGCAACAGTTGGAAGGAAGAGAAGCACACACGCATGCATGGAAGACCTAACGATGTTAGGGTTAGGGTTTTGGAAATGCATTGTAATGGTTGGCGAGCAGAAACATATAAATCTAGATACCTAGGTCTCATAGAGGGAGACGGACGAGTGGAGTTAGTGGAAAGGGAGAGGTGATCAGAGAGCAAGGAAATAGAGTAGTCATGTTTTGATAGCTGGTCATTAATATTTTGCTATACGACCTAATTTTGTAAGTTTTTGAGCCGAAGAGGAGTAAGGAGGGTAGATCTTGAGGGTTAGATCGCAGGCTGAGGAGCCTGGTGCGACCTAGTCTGCCTCATAATAGATCTCAACCCGACCGAGAAGAGTTGTAACACGCGTGGCGCTGTAGTTTTGGAACTACTATAATAAACGAGCTAAGAGACAGATCTTTGTGGACGTAGCCCAAGGGGGGGGGGGTGAACCACGGTAAAACCTATGTTATGTGATTGAATGCATGTGTTTCTTTACTGTCTTCAATAGTTTTTGATTTACTAAATGAATGAGTTGATTATATTTCATGCATAATCGTGAATGACAATTTATTTTATTAATAAGTAAGTAGAACCCTCAGAGCACATTTCCCAGATCCCCACTTAATCCTGGGCTGCAAACACATGAGTATTGCAGCCACCCATTAAGACTATCTCGGGTGAGACTGCGCAGTGCACTTTGTGCATTGCATTGCCTTCTGGTTTACCAGGAGGGCCGATAGTTTTAGAGGCTTTGATGGAACCCCAAACAGACATGAACCCTGGGCCACTCAAGATAAGGATATAAACTTAGATAAATAAATAGTAACCAACATATGGTTCTGTTGTCATTGGTTAGAAAAATAAAGGATTGAGTAGATGGGATCTGTTGAAGATCTGTTAAAAGATACATAACATATGCGGACGACGGGTCAAGAGAATACTGAAATAGACGATAAGAAGGAGAAAAGAATGAGCCGCTAGAAGGGGATATTGAGACCGTGGAATCCCACAAAAGCAGAGATCGAAAGATGGCTAAAGATAAAGGAGTTGGAGTTTGCACAGAAAGATAACAGAAACCCTAGAGTAACACCCCGCAAATATCTTGAGAAATACGTGTTTACTAATTTGCATGAAGTATTTTTCTGTGATTTTCCACACTTATTGGAGGAGTGGATACTAAGGTTGAAGGATAACCATGCAGCAAACTAGATCCGACAATTAGAGTGGACCAAAGTACAGATTGAGCAGTTATAGCAGGTGAACAACAAATTCACCCGCGCAGTAGAATTTTGGCTTGACAGTATTGTAGCAGGCTTTATAACAGAGTTTGCAGTTGATACAACGAAGTCATACAATGCAGCAGAGCAAGAGTTTCTACATGGACCTAGAGGAAGATATATTATATCGATGTATACTTCTATCAAGATCTTGTTTTATAACAAAGGGGTAATGACAATGGAGTCGGACAGCTAAACTTCCCTACGTGCATGGGGGAAGGGGGGAAGCATTGATAGAAAGATGAGAAATGGAAGGAGGAATGGATAAGGGAAAGAAGGAGGAACCCTTGGACCCAATCATGATGGACGATGACCATATCAAACAGATCATGGCGACAACTGAAAAGACATGTAGTGGATTACCCTACCAATACAAGGTGAATACCAAGAAGAGAGTCGTAGCCGTGAGGGAAGGCTTGTCAAGTGATGAAGAAGAGGTAGAGGATCTTCGGGTTGTGGAGCAGATTGAGGAAATCCTGCGCGCAACATATGAAAGGAAGACGAGAGGTCCAAGAGTGGGAAGAGAAGGCAAAAATCCTATCCATATTAATGTCAGTGTGGAACCCATAAACCCATGTGCAACCAATACACCAAAGAGAACACCACCATTTAGAAAACCACATTTTGGGGGAAGAAAGATAGCAGGAAGTACATCTACACAAGGAACAACAGCAGGAGGATCCAGTTCAAGAAGCACTAGTCAAGTATCTACACCGTGCAGAGGTAGTGTTTCAACATTTAGGATGGAAGGACACGATCCCACCATCAGGTTACCATAATTCAAAGGATAAGCGTCGGAGGACCCGAAAAAACATTTGTTTATTTGTGAGAATATTTGGGAAGCAAAACAAATCACACGAAGATACTAAAATTGCATAGCTAGCGATTACACTAAGGGATCGCGGACTGGATTAGTATATGAGTTTAGCTACAAACAATCTACCAGGGACAACCAAAATGATTGCAGACATCAAGAAATTGTTGATAAATGAGTTCCAGAAGCCAAGTTCAGAAGATCAGTACATGAACGAGATGATAGAAATAATATAGAAACCAGGAGAATATGCATGGGATATTGATCAAATATTCAAGCGACTGAAAGGTAAGTTGAAATATCTCATGATCGATATGCAACACAGACATTTGTTCATCAATTCACTGCTACCACACTTGAAATAACCATTACGACAACAGAAGTTTCAAACATAGGCAGAGGCTCTACAGGTAGCCCTGTAACTGGAAGAAAACCAATATCAACAGATGGACCCAGCCATTGAAGAGATGAAGGAGGACTTAAATAACTTAACATTCCAACTAAACCAGAGAAAAATTAAGGACAAACGAGAATCCATTGGGTGTACCACATGCAGGACGGAAGGACGCCATAAGAACGAATGTCCAACATTCACACAATACATGGCAGCAGGAATGCCAAATCCATTACCAACAAGAGGACTATGGTGCGAAATCTGTAAGGAACCAGGCCACAATCCGTATCATTTCCCATTGATGTAGAAATACCAGATAGTCCCAAAGAGTTCACATTGCAACTTTTGCAAGTCAATGGGACATGACGACAAAGATTGTAGAACTATGGATTTGATGCGAGAGAGGATATCAAACACATATAGGGTGCAGGAAGAAATGATGATTGGGCAAGATGCACCACAATTTAACCAAGTTCCATCCCCATATAACATTGCACAGCAGTGGTATAATACTGGGCAACAACCATCTAATACCGCGCAACCATAGTACAACAAAGCACAACCTTAGTACAATACCGCGCAATACAATTAGGCGCCTCAGTATAACGCGCTGAGAGGAGATCAAGCTTGATACAAAGGGGGAGGACGAGCGAAGGGAGGCTTCGGAAGAGGTAGAGGGCCAGTGGTATGTCACAATTGTCAACAACCGAGACACTATGCAAGGGAATGTCCACTTCCACCAACAACTTGTATGTATTGTCGCGCATCGGACCATGATACGGAAGAATGTCTGACAATATTAGTAAATATCCAGGAAAAGAGGAATACGAACAATCAAAGCGTTCAATGGATCTCAACCGAAGCAAGGGATGAAGGAAGAAACATCAACATACTTACGCGCGAAGGAGCTAAAACGGGAAACGACACAGTCCGACAAGAGCCAATACAACACCAGTGGGTGAAAAAGAATGTCGAACCAAGGAGACAATTTGACACGCAGAATGAGAAGGAAACATTTAAGCAAGCCAGAAAATAATTCTTGAAGCAAGACACTGCATCGACTTCGACTGTGCAGCAAAGCAAGGGAGAGATAGAGTATGAGATGCCTCCATCGTTGGATCGTACCAAAGAAATGCAGCCCATGGGACAAGTAAGTACAATCAAAGGATTTTTGCAATCATGTGTAAAATTATTGAATGATCCATCCGTTGTCAAAACATTGCAAAATGTATTAGAAAAATGTAGCATAGAGACAGAAGGAAAACTAGAAAAAAAAACACTCAATCACCTACATACAAGGAGAAGAACAAGTAGGGAGTTCAGGCCGAATGCCAACATCAGAGATTTCAACATGGGAGATATCATACTGGATCTAGGATCTGAAGTCAATGTATTACCAAAGAAGACATGTCAATGTATGGGAGAGCCCACACTAGGATATTCATCGGTTCAACTGAAACTAGCAAAACAACACAGAGTACTACCAATTGGTAGACTGAAAGGAGTGACAGTAGAATTGGATGGAGTGTGCACTAAAGTAGAGTTTGAAGTGATTGAAATAGTGGACGACACAACACCATATCCAGCGTTACTTGGCTTGGATTGGGTGTTTGATAACCAGGCCATAATCAATTTAAAGTCCTGAAAAATGACATTTGAGTCAGGAGAATACAGGGTCATTGCACCATTAGACCCATCAGAAGGGGAAACGTTTGTAGAACCTACTTGCTTAGACTTAGAGGAAATCAGCTAGTTGTACAGAACAACTGCGTGCGATGAGGATTACGCAAACCCAATTGCAGATGGGATACTCATTTGGTGAAGCATTTCTTCATGTGCAACAGACTCATATACATGTTTAGAGAACTGGCAACAAAGGATACACGAAGTTTCCACAAGAAGGTGCGCCAGAATAGACCGCGTAGTAAAATGGGTAAGCGCGGAGATAAGGGAACCACCTAGTTTCCATGGAGTGAACGATCTAGAAGCATTCTTGGCACATTATGAGGACGAAGTGTTATAAAATCAGAGACTCTTAGCACTCGATATAGCACTCAAGGCCACACCTGCAAGATGGTGGGGCGCACAGAAAGAAAAAATCATGGATTGGTACCAATGTAAGTGGTTACTGCGCATAAGGTTTGGCGCAAAACAAAAAATCAACAAGCAGGATAAGTACGATGGACAAGGGGCACTAATGGAACACTTGGAGAAGTGCAGAGCGTTGTGGAAAATGAAACCCCCAGAGGAATGGCCTCATCATTTTGCACACACCTTATAAGGCATACCAACGAACTGGTATACAAACAAGGAAATGCACAAAGGAACTTTGAACTGGATAGTACTACAACAAAATTTTACAGTCACTTTCTCATTCGAGCATGAGAACCCCAACATAGATGCGGCTCTTAAGCAAATAAGAGGGGTGATATTCATCACGGAACCAAAATTCGAACTCATAACAGAAGAACAACAATGGAACAGACAGATAGTGAAAGAATTGTTGTCACGATATCATGTGTAGCAAGAAGCACCAGATGAAGATGATCCACACAATATTTAGATCGAGGTAGCAGAAGGCGAAAGAGAAGTGGAAGGTCCACCACTAGAATCATAAGTAATTGTTGCGTCGATCAAGGTAAAGAAATTCAATATTGGGACAACTAAGAATCCCAAAATGGCCAACATTGGAGACTATTGGGATGAACAAACAGTAGAAAGCATAACAGAGTTACTGCGCGAGTACAACGACTTGTTCCCCACGACATTGAAATTAAGGGTATAGCAGGAGAGATAGGAGAAATGAAGATACCACTCAGAGCTTAAGCAAGGTCGATCAGACAACGACCATACAGAATAAACTCGATAATAATCATCGTGAATAAAATTTTATTGCATTAATAAGTAAGTAGAACTCTCAGCGCACATTTCCCAGATCCCCACTTAATCCTGGGCTGCAAACACATGAGTATTGCTGCCACCCATTAAGACTATCTCGGGTGAGACTGCATAGTGCACTCTGTGCGCTGCATTGCCTTCTAGTTTAATAGGAGGGCCGATAGTTTTAAAAGCTTTGTTGGAACCCCAAACAGACATGAACCATGGGTTATTCAAGATAAGGATATAAACTCAAATAAATAAATAGTAACCAACAATAGGTGTTCAAGACAAGAAGTTCTGAAAATTGTTTGATCAATCAACAATTGTAAATGGTAGTCTAGTGCCTTTCTAGGGTAATGGAGTAAATAATGGAAACAACAACTCTTAGAGGAAAAATAGCAATGATAATGTTATGTCAAAGGGGATGGAGAGGATAAGAAAGGTGTTGGTACCCCAAGACCTCAAAAATCCAACTCCTAGAGATAATTGCTAGAAAGTAACAAAAGTTAGGCCCTAGCAATTTCTCTTTAACTTGGATAAATTGTAATAAAATATGCAATGGGAAAGGAAGTAGGGTTACTAGAGTGCAACAATGGTAGGGCTCTATTATCTACTTCTAAATAGGTGCCTTTCAAGAAATTTTAGCAAGTGGAAGACTATAGAGAAAAAGATAGTAAAATATGTCTTTCTCCTAGGGTTTCAAGCAAGCAATTTCATAATCTTAGACATGAAACAAGTAAATTAACCATAATAATTCATTCAAAATAAAGAAATGCAGATTTTCCACTTACTTCACCAAGAATAATCAAGCATAAACCCTATTTGAAGATCCTCCACATGAAAATTTTCCAAAATACACTAAGAAATTCTTCCTCCAAGAAGTGCACACCACTAGGTTTCAGCCAATAACCCTTAAAGAGGGCCAAATTTCAGACCACCACTCATGTGATGAGTCAATGATGAATAAAAATGAGAGTTTTATCTCTTATTTATACAATATAAATGACCTTTAATTACAATTAGGTCATGCAAAAACCAACATGGCCAAATTACATGAAAAATCCAGTTTTTACATAAATTAAAATAATCAAACCCTAAAATCATCTTTAGAGGTGACGTCATGCCCTTCTAGGGTGACGTTGAGCCTTATGGGTGAAACATTGGAACTCATCTGCAAAATGTTAGGCTTTCCAAGCCCTTGTATGATTCCACACGTGCCAATTAGCACACAATTGCCTCCATAATGTTAATCCTGACGATGGGTGATGTCTAGGGTCACAATGGTTACATCATGGGATTTCCAAGGCCAACATCTAAGTGGAAGAGAAAGACCCCCCCTGGGTCTAGGTCTGCCAAAGCGTCTCTGGTGAAACATCCTTCTTTTTCCATGGTGCAAGTCTCTGACATCTCTTCGCCCCTGGCTAGGGTCATAACATCCATCTGTGGGACCCATGAAGGTCCGAGCTAATCATCTCCCCATATGTACATGTCCATCGGGCATGGTCCTGCAGCAACAACAAGTACGCCCTCCATGGGATCATAAGTCACGGGGATCATAGCAATTTCAATCACATCCAATAATCAAGTTACCCAAACATGTGCATCAAACCCCCCTTTACCTAGTCAAATGCTCAAGGTTGTTATGCAGTTTAACAAGTCAGGTTTGGAGAGGGTCTCGGGATGTCCTATTGGGATAATATCGTCAAGTTTGGGGTGTTTCCCAGGTGAGAGAAAATCTAGGTATGCAAGTGTGTGAAATGGTGTAGGGGAAGTGTTTGGGCAGAGGGTGCAGCGATAACAGGGAAATGTAGATCTTGCCCATGGGTGCCTTTGTAGAGGGAGAGATGCACCTTATCATGGATGACATTGTTTCCTAGCCCATTCAATGCCTTTTATTCTTAGACTTATTTCTTTTTCTTTTCAAGGGAAAATATGGGGGACATTGTCCTGGCGTGGTGACCAGAGGTGACAACGTTACCCACAAGCACTTCACGGAAATGAGAAGGTTGGATTGTGATTAGACCCCCTTTCTCTTGGTTATGCCACCAAGAGCCACTACCCTAGTTTGGTGACCAGATAGATGGTAGTGTCATACCGCTAAATGCCCATGGACCTAATAGGCTGGCTCATGATGAGACCTCCCATCCACCAACTAGACCTTGAGTTTTGTTTCATCTTACAAGCCCTCTTTTCTTACTGAGAAGCCTTTTATTTCTTTCTCGGGAATCCCTGGGTGAAGCATCTCAAAGGTTTTATATTGGCTTTTAAGTCTTTCCAACTACTTTTACCCTCTGGGCCTTTAGCCCATTCTTCCCACAAGGCAAGGTACAACCCTTCATATCGTGGAAAACCCAATGCCCTGTTATCGCGCAGTTTGTAGTTTAGGTTACAAGGCTAAAGGATAAGGGTCAAACTGACGTAACAGGAACCTCCCCACCCAATGTCACCTCGATGGGGGGCTCTTTCTGTTTAGGGAGGTTAGCCCAGGGGAGACGTCCCCAGTAACCTGGGGTTTGAAGAGGCAAAGAGTAAAAGGGTCAAAAGTTAAAGTTATCCCTCCTCGCAGGTTACCACCAGTATCAGATAATCCGGCTAATCATCCAATAAAGAAGTGAATTCCCTGTTGAGAACACCTGCCCGGAACAAGACAATAACAACACTATATGTATATTTGCGGGTTATAAATTCAAAGGGTTAGTACTTCTTAATTATCTGATTTCATTCAATAAGCAAAAGTAACAGATAAGATGAGTTCAACATTTTACTAGTTATCCAATGAAATATCACTAATTCATCAATATCTATCACAAATGACCAAGCCAACAGTATTTTCTATCAACAATAGCTCAATAAATGCTTGACGTCATCATTAATTGTTGAGTTAGTAGGGTTGTTGCGTCAGGTATGACGTCAACCCTAGTTAGTGGCGTTGGGGTTAGTTAGGGTTTCAAAATTTAAAGTTTTAAAAGATGAATTTGCATACTTCAAGCTCAACGTTGGAAAGAATATCAGTGCCTTAGGGTTAATGGAGTCAAAGTAAGGGCAAAAGATCTCAGGAGCATTTAAAATTTAAAGACTGGAGGGTAGGGTTCTATGGTGCTGCAATGGCAGGGCCCTAGAATCAAAACCCTAAGGGAAGGAGGCTCATTCCGGTGTTGCTTAAGCAAGGCCTCATGCTCCTTCCTCTTTCTCTAAACACACTT
>ML844042.1:0-27411 GCA_009831015.1 Picea engelmannii | reverse complement strand
ACCAGATAATGGCAATGTCATACTGCTAGATACCTATGAACATAATGGGTCGGCTCATGATGAGACCTCCCATCCTCTTGGTTAGGTCTTGTTTTTGTTATTTTCTTCGGGTCCCTTTTGTTTCTTATCGAGAGGCCTTTTATGGCCTTCTCGGGGATCCCTGGGCTAAGCATCTCTAGGTTTTATTTCCTATGGCTTTTATCTTTTACCAGCTGCTTTTACCCCCTGGGCCTTTAGGCCCTTCTTCCCACGGGACAAAGTGTAACCCTCCAAGGTCATCCTAATGGTTGGACTAGGGGAATGGGATGGATGTATGGGAGATAATATGTAAAGTGATAGAATGGTGGGAGTGGACGATGGCTCTGCAAATCCCCCTTGGTGGCTAACCAAAACCCATAAATACAATCTTGCTAGGGCACCCCGTTAATCCCCCCAACAATGGTCAAGTGGATTAGTGTAAGATCCAAGCAGTTGTCAGAAATGTAAGGAACCTGATGCATATATAAGAAAGTTATAACGATCAAACATGACACATACCATGATACCTTGGACCAATTACCTCATGGAGCAAGAGTTTTCTCTTATGCAAGTCCAAGCCGATGGTGATGGAAGTTGCTACTACTAACAGGACAAGTTTGGCGAAGAAGAAGAAGGATGGGCCCTCCAGGGCCATGCCCAGGTCAATCCTGCTCTCGGTACTCCATGTCTAGGACCTGTGGGCCTCGAGACATGATCTCCTAGTTATCCCTAGAAAATGGGGATAACATGCCCAAACCAAAGTAGGGTAAGATGAGAGGGATAATGAGGAAATATGGTAAGTATGGAAGGAATGGACGATGACCTTTCATAAACCCACTCAATGGAAACTCATCTAAAGGGAACTAGCTTACTAGGGCAATTTGTCACCCCCCTATGTATAAACAAGTTAAAGAGCATAATTTCCTAGAAACTTTATGAAATAAAGGAGATTTAAGTGCAACATATTCAAATTCTTTGAAAATCAGAGTGACACATACCATCATACCCAGACTCATTACCTCATGGAGCAAGACCCGCTACTACTTCATGACCAGGCTTTTAGGATGGATGCTACTATTGATGATAGATGGGATGCACTGAAGAAAATATGGTCCCTCCGAGGCCAAGCTCAAGTCGTCTGGCTCTCAGTACTCCATGTCTAGGACTTGTGGGCCTTGAAACATAATCTCCTTAGTTATCCCTAGAATAGGGGATAACAGGGCTTTGCACAACTAAAAATCCTGTAATAACATTTTGGCGTCATTGTCGGGGAGGATTGAGTCATTCTCCTCAATGACATGTATTTTGGTAAGCCTCTCCTGAAGCCCTTATCTTATAAGCTTACCTGTTGACTCCTCTGAGAGTGATTCCCTCACCTTCCTTTGACAATCCTAAAAAGATCATATGGAGACTCCATTGACATATTCCATGGTGTCATCCCACTCTTAACTTTGTAATATTGTTTATTTTCAAGTGATGGAATTATGGCACGTTGGACACTTCACGGAATGTTTCCCTCCCTAGATATTGAATATATTTCGAGATACCCAAATCACTGTTCTCCATGTTGGGGAAGAAATTTTCCAAAATTTGATGGGGACCCTTCCTTGGCTATTACTCATGTAATCAATTTCTTGAAGTTATTTTCGGAGATAGGTGTGACACATCAAGATGTATTTATAAGATTATTTTTGTTGTCTCTTGAAACAAGACCAAAGGATTGGGTCGAGCATACTCTTAAACTAAAGAGTATATCTTCTCTTACAATCTTCATTAACGAATTCCTCAAAAGGTGGGCTCCGAGAACACAAAATTATGAAGACATTTTCGATAATTTCATGGCGGCCCTCCAAAGTGAAGGGTTAATTTCTAGCCTTGATGAGGAAGAAGAAGAATCCATTCACGAACAAGAAGTTGAAGAGGAGATTCATGAAGAGGTTTTCCAATCCCTCGAAAAAGAGCAAGAATTTATTCATGATCTTATTGAAGGCAATGAAGACTTGATTGAAGAACATTTTGATGCCAAGGAAGAGACTCCTCATGAATATGAAGTGTTGGTGTTTTCTCTTCCATTTGATGATGTCACCCAAGTTTCCATTCCTCCTTCACAAGAAGAAGAGAATGTGGTAAGTCATTTCCCTTTCCAAGACTTTGATGATGCTCTATTCTATGACTCAGAAAGTGAGCAAGTTTCGAGGTTAATTGTCGGATAATCCACAGTTGGTGTCATTTTTGTCATCGACGTTTCAAATCTGAATCCGAATCAGGACTGATGATGAATCCCGATTTGGATTCGAAACTTCGATGACAAAAATGACACCAATTGTGGATTATCCGGCAATTAACCTCGAAACTACTCACCACAGAAATCTGAAAAAAGTGAGCAAGTGTTAGAGGAATGCTCAGACACACTAGACCCCTCATGTTATAATGAAACTAATGATGTGATTGAAAATATTGATAAGTTTATACACATTGGGAGATGTAAGTGGGATGTAATATATCATGATCAAGATCTTGTTTACGACATTGAGGGTCATTTTCAATTATTGCCTCCAAAACCACCATATGTGATTGTTACTGACTCAAAAGCTTGGCAATGTGAAGATGACATTATTACAAGTTTATTCCAACAACCCAAGGATGATTTAGTGCATCATTCTTATGGTGATTTTTAGTCTTATCCTTAGGGGTTTGACACATTGTTTTGAGCACTTGGATTTATTCTACGAAGATATTTTCAGCCACCATTGTCCTCTAACCTTGATGGGGGTAAGGACATGATTCACCTGGAGAAGGAGTTTTGTGATGAAAGTTTCCAACTTTTTCCTTTTTCACTTGTCTATTCCACTATAGACATGGTTGGGAATTTTCCTCACAACAACGATTTACCAGTTGGAAAAATTTGTTTTTGGCCTATGGTTTGTTGCAAGGTTTTTCAGTTTTGCACACATGATCAACAAGCCTCGGGATGGGAGCAATTTTTTTTCTCTAGGCCCTGTTTCACATATTGCCTTAGAGATTTTCTTAGGTTCCTTCTCATCTCTTCTCGACCTTCGAGTGTTAGTTTGGTAGTTGAGGATGAGGGTCAATCTTTTCTTGATTCTTTCAATGGCCTTGTCTTGGGATGGATAGGGAAGGGTTGTGTTGATCCCTTTTTGCATAATTTGGTCCATCCCTCCCACCTCCATGAGTTAGATTTTATGAGTAGATATGCTATAATGATTTCTCTTTTGGTGCTTAACTTATCTTTATGTTAGTTTGTGATTAAGAACAAGGGTAGACATTTTGATACAATGCTAGGATGCCTTTATTGGTTATATGATTATACCTAGCATTTCAACCACCTACATTTACCATAGGTAGGTTAGAGTAGGCATTTGCATCTTGCATTGCATTGTATATATGTTGCATCGTGCATATCATGGCAATATCATTGCATCTTGATTGGATTTTCATACATTCTTATGATTTACATTTGCTTTTATTACATCATTGCATATTGTTATGTTACATTCTCATGATTTGCATACTTGTATTAATATGTTAGAATAAAATGCCAAAAAAAAATATTTTCAAATTTTGCTCTAGATTTTCTATAGCATATTTTCTGATATGAACAAGGGGCGAGTGTGCCACCCTTCGACATCCCAATGTGTCTTGGTTTATTGTGCGTAGACACATGTCCTACTAGGATATGTTGAGGTTTTCATGTGCTCTACAGTGAGCACAAGTCCCCATGTAGGAGCTAGATGTTACCCCCCAGTCTAGGGGTAACTAAGGAGATCATGTCTTGAGGCCCACAGGTATAAGACATGGAATGTCAAGAGTCATATTGAGTATAAAATCCCGTAGGGTCCCTCCTATGTACATTGATCACTACTCATCACTAGTAGCATAGAAGTATCCACTACATCAGATTTCTCCCAGAGGATAAGAGGTATTTCTTCGTAGGTAACAAGTCTGGTGTCATGGTAAGTGTCACTTTAATATTTGAAGCATTTGAACAAGTTGCAAACAATACTTTCTTGATTATGAAATGTTTTCTTGGAAATTATACCTTTTTCCTAATTTCACCTTGGCGGTTTTCTTTGTGTCCTAGCAAGTTGGTCACCCTCGGGAAAAGGGTTGTTACTTGTTGGTTCCTTGAAGGTTCATTGTACCATTCCCATCTAGACTTACCACCTTCCATCCTTCTTCCCCTTCATTTCCTCATATTTTCGGTTTTCGAGCTCATTGACCCAAGAAAGGATTGTACCTCATTTCATGGGAACAAGGGGATAAAGGCCCAGAGGTGTTTTAGCTGGAAAAAGATGAAATCCAATGTTATCCTTCTATATTCTTTCCCTCGAGTCCTGGGAACAATGAAATGCTTCTCCAAAAATGAAGGACCTACAAAATAAATCACATAATTAATAAATGTATTGCTTGTTGAGTAGATGCATTTTGTGGTGTTCCTTACTTTCCATTGCATATGGAACCCTATGCATTTATAGCTTCAAGTGGAATTGGGATACTCTTTACTTTCCATTTCATATAGTACTCAATGTTTTGGACCTTAATCAATTAATGACAATAAAAGGGCTTGGAAAAATGTTGCATTGCGGACGAAGGGAAACACACCCTCTACAAAGGCATCCATAAATAAGACAATACGAACCGTTGTATGTCAAGAACCCCATGCCTAGAAGTCTTACCACAAATCCACCTCACACTCTATACATGACTTGGATAGGTTCTCCTTGGGAAACACCCTTTACTTGGGGTTTGGTTAACCCAATAGGGCACATTGACACCCCTCCCATACCTAAATTAGGAAAATTTTATAACGTCTTTGAGAATTTGTTACTTTGAAAAGGGGGGGTTGATGCACATGTTCAGGTGGTTCTCTTATTAGATGTGGATTCCTTGGCATGATTCATATGACTTGTGGACCCTTGGAGGGAATCCTTGTTTTTCTTTGTAGGACCTTGCCCACATGATGGATGCTAGACCCCATGTCTGGGGCACCATTTGATGATGAATGTTGCACCTTGATGGTGGAGGATGTTTCCTTTGGAGGCATCTTGGCATGGCTAGAGGATGAGACTCCACCCTTCTCCACTTGAACACTAGCCTTGGGAGGCCTAGACGTCACCTTCCTATCCCATGATATCACATAGGGGCTAGGGTTTTGATGAATTTCTCGATGGATTGATGGAAGAGGTATGCAGGATGTACCCCGACACTTGACAGGGGGACATATGGCCTTTGGAGGCCCAACGTCCCACATTTGCAGCCTTAATGTCACTCCTTTGAGCCTATCGTCACCCTACTAGGGCATGCCATCACCCTCTTTAGGGTTTTATCTTATGTAAAATTCAGTTTTTGTAAATTGAAAGTGAAAATTAAGAATTCGACCCTCTTGTGTAAAGACATGAATTTTCATTAGAGTCTTTTGGTGGCTAGAATTTCCCATATAAACATGGCTATATAAGACTCATTTTATCACCACATTCCTCTCCATTGTGAGAGCATTAAGTCGAAAATTTTCTCCTTATAGGGCTATCTCTCTCTTCTAAACGCATACGACTTTCTTGGAGGATTAATTGTGGATGCATTTTGCTAATTTTTTGGATGGAATTTCTACAATTAGGGTTTATTCTTGTCATATCTTAGTGAAGTAAGTAATTTTCCGCAATTTCATTTCATGTTATTGAATGGTTATGGTAAATTTTACTTTTTCATATTGAAATTTTTTCTTGATAAAACCCTAAGAGAGGAGCATAAGTTATTCCTCCTCTCACAAGGTTAATTTTATCCACAAATTTGTGAAGGAAATCCTACCTAGGGTTAAGCTCCTAAATCCCTAAAGAGCTAGCATTTTAGGTGTTTGATTCTAGACTCTTGATTATAAATTAATTCAAGAACTTAAGAAGGGATAAAAGGTCACTAGAGCCCAAAAGTGCTTGCACTCTAGAAATCCTTCTCTTTAAGGCTTGAAATATAAGGCCCTAATGTGCTAGCACCTTAGATTTCAAACCCTATATCTTAAATCTTGCTACTATCATCTCCAAACATAATGTATTGTTGTTGTAGAGGACTCCAAATCCCTAAGGCACTAATCATATAAGCTCTCTTGTGGTGAAAGAGATCAACAAACTCTCAATTTTTATTCTCTCAAGATTTTTACTAACTTTGTTAACTCTAACATGACCTAACTTACTAATTTATTTGTTGTTGTTGCAAAAAGTTGCTACAGCCATCCTAACATACACTAATTTTCTGCATACATTGCTCTAATAGTGGTAAAACACACTTAGAAATTGCTTGGAACAATTGGATATTAGTCTATTGGATATATGCTAATTTTTCATGGTAAACTGTTGCAATTCAGAAGTGTATTTCTTGTTGTTGTTACAAACTTGTGCTTGTTGTTATAAATTGTTGTACTACTACAATTTTGTACTAGCCACAACAAATTTTCATTGTCTAGTGTTTAATGAGGTTTTAATTGCATACTTGCACTTGGATATATATATATATATATATATATATATTGCAATTTTTCTTGTTCTAAGAAGGTACTCATACGAACTCCATGCCTCTTTTTCGTTTGACCTAGACATTGACATAGGTGATCAAGAAAGGGGGCAATAGGCTTGGCTATAAAACTTGCCACTTTGATCCCTTGAGACCACCGAGGAAGCCTCCCCAGTGGTGGACCTCCTCCATCACTAAAATGAGGGGATTTCTTACTAAGGTTATAGTGGTAGGATATCATGTAGTTACACAATATTTGGTGATCTTGTGTTGGGATTTACACAACTACAAATATTGTGATAACACACCCTTAATAGGTGCACTCCATGTGACGTAGATGTGATATCGATAGATTTCCTCTCAGGAATTCAATCTAGGGTTTTCTTAGACAATAAGAGGTGACTTGGAGTGTCTAACAAGTACTTGAAAGGGGGGAGTTGATTCGGAAAAAATGGCCACTGATTGAAGTAATTGGAAAGCCTTTGAAACAAAACAACATATGTGTTCTAATATCCTTGTCAAGGTAGTGGCCTCATACAAACATTGTGCTAGATAAAGTTATTGGTCCTTGTTGGAAGCCGAGTCCCAAAAAATAAAGATTATATGGAGGAAATATCCAGTGTAAAAATGGCCTAGAGATATATGGGATGGGCCTTGAACTCTATCTGGGCTGTGGGTTGGGGAATTATCTATTTGCACTAGATGATGCACCAAATAAGAAGGATTTGGACCCTCTCCATACTATCCCACTATGTTTGAAGAAAACTAGACCCCCAGACCTTGAAACCACAGAGGACAATAGGTTTGATGATTGTGTCCAATAGGTGCACATTGGATGAGATATCCTAGAAGGAAATATTAAAAAAATCTCTCCAAGCCAAGGTAAAAAAGCATGTCTCATACTAAATATTCTTTTAGAGCACTAAATACCCAAATAAATATAGGTCATGGTGATCTCGATTTATTTCCCTTGTAAATAGAAATCGTAGTTAGAGAGACCATTCTTTGACGAGTTAAATATCATCACCTTAGTTTTACCTAGATTGACCTTCAATTGTTAAAGATCACAACACTGGAAAAGGTATCGATTTGTTTTTGTGATTCCTCCTTGAATCATGTCATCGGAAAAAAGAAGTAGATAAATCAATGCATGATTTAGGAGACAACCATCTCCTCCTTGAATATGTTCTTTGAGGAAGGACTCCAACTCATTAGTGTAAATCTCGAAGAGGATCCCTCAAAGAGGGCACCCTTGTTTAACCCCTATGGTATTCATGATGAAGTCTAAAAGGTCGTGGGTGGTTTCAAGACAACCAAGAACTTACTCATATAATATAATGATGGTAGCTAAGAGGATATCCAAAATCCAAATGTTTCGAAGTCTCTAGAATAAGGCATCTTTTGGGACCAAGTCAAATTCCCTCTGAAAATCCATAAAAAAAAACTTACGTGGAACAATGATGATCCTCCTTAATATGACTCGAAGCGTGAAGATATGATAATTGATCTAGTATCTTGGATGGAAACCTAATTTCCATTTATCCTTGAGGTGCCTCCTCTCGATGAACTAATTTGAAAACTACAAATGCAAGATCGTAGCATAAATCTTGGAAAATGCATGTCCAATCATGATGGTCCTATAGTTGTTTAGATTTGAATTGGCCCTTCATTTGAGAAGTGGGTGGGTGATATGGTGAGACCATGGTAGAGGGAAAGTAAAAAAAATATGGTTAAACAAATTAACAATGTGTGCATTAAGTGATCTAGATTGGATCATTATGTTATTTATCATCTATCTCGATGATTTCAGAGTGGAAAAAATTGGAGGAATAAGATTTTAGGTTCATTTTAGTGGCAGGTCTCGGATTGGAAAATTGGGGTCTGAAACCTTATGGATCCATTTTGAGTCATTGAATGAATTTTTTGGGGGTTCTTCTGTCCAAAACCTATGCCTACCCCTTGACGATGTTATACACTCTGATACATTTCCAGCGGTGCATAACATGTGTCAATAGAAGTTCATATGTGAAAGTTATGTCTCCCACAAGTTGAACTATCTTGTTGACCACCATGGTACGAGAGGATGCCACATCGATGTTCATTACCCACACATATAGTGCTAGCCATGTGATGAATTTCAAGAATATTCTACAATGTTAAAAACCCTACACAATTGAGGGTTGAGGAAGTCAAAAACCTACCTCTAGGTGGCTATCGGGTTATATTAAATATCATGCCACTAGGAGGAGAAGGGGTTCCATTTGATGTTATTGTATTTTGTTCCATAGCATAGCAGAACCACTGGGAGTGGGAAATTAGAGAGCATAACAAAGGAGGTTAATGTTCTATATCAACCCAATAGGCCATAGGTCTAAGTTAACTCCATAGAGAGTTCCTTCTCCTTTGTACTTGCATTATTTGCATACTAGAGAAAAGAGAGCAAAGTAGCCTCACCTTCTAGCTGGGTTTTCTCCCGTAAGGGTTTCCCAGAGAAAATATTTGTGTTATATTGTGGATGGTGTGTGATTGTATTTTACTATTCTATATTTTCCGGTTTTTATCTATTTCATGCATAAGAAAAATATCAGTAACTAAATATTCTGGAATCTAAAGGAATTTAACCTTCATAGCGTAGATTTCAGTGTTATTTATCAAATGTTTTGTGATCAATCGTTCCAGTGAAATATCCACGACAATTTATAGATCATATTTTTGTTTTGGGTATTTGTGGGAAGTTGCAGGATCCAAGAATCAACTTAAAGAGAAGTCACAACAAACCCTAGCCATGGAAAACAAGTATGCTCATAATAACCCTCGAGATCCAACATAAGAGAGATTTGAGAGGTTGGAATTGCAAGTCACTCACATCAATCGCAATATGAACCTCCTCATGTGGGCTCTAGCAAGAAAGCTCAAACCATTCAAAGATGATGGAGTCTCTAACTCAAAGATCAGAATAGAGGGGAAATTGGGAGATTAGGAAGACTCATGAAAGGAGTCACGGAAAGAATCCTAGAAAGTGTAGTTGAGTTTGAGTGCCATGAACCCTTCACAATATGTATTCAATATGGAAGTTAAAGTGGAAATAAAACCATACCAAGGTGATATTGATGCGTTAAAACTGAATTATTGGTTGCAACAACTAGAATTTTATTTTAGCGTTCACCATATAGATGAAGAGAAGAAGATTTCATTTGTTAGATTGAAGTTAGAGGACCATGATTTAACCTGGTGGAAAAGCCACACATAAACACTTAGGTTGGAAGGTGATCTGCTAGTAACTCGGTGGGAGGACTTCAAAACCCTAATCAAGTCTCAATTCCACCCTATCAGGTATGTAGAGGACCAATGGATCCTATGGAACTACTTCATGTAGAGGCGGGGACAGAGTGTACACGAGTACACCATTGAGTTAAAAAATATGGCCATCATGTTGGTTATCTCTCCCAACAACCCAGATGTAATCCTAAAGTATATGGGGGGTTGACACAGTCATCTACGAAATCAGGTGATTCTATTCAAGCCAAGGACAATGGATGAGAAGTGTGTACATGCACAGTACCTAGAAAGCATAGGCCAAAATAAGGGGCAACCAAGTGGTTCTAAGAAGAGAGAGCACCAGGGAGATTCCAAGGAGGGGAAGAAGAAGTGGAAAGGGGAAAAATATAAAAAGACGACAACCACTACACATCAGAGAAAATATACCAACAACCATTGTAGTCATTGCAACATTGATGCCTACACCAAGGAAAAATGTTGGAAACTACATCCAAAGATGAACCCAAAGAACCGCAAGAAGGAAAGAAAGAAAACCTTTTAGCCACATATTCAAGCAATCAGGTTGAAAGTAGCTCGGATGTAGATGAAAATATTGTTTTCATATCTATACAGAAGGAGGTGAATATGAGTAGCCTTCATTACCAAGAAGAGAAGGAGATGACTAAGCTCTTCCACATCAAGATTTAGGTCAAGAAGACCAAGATAGATGATTTGTTCGACTCTAGTTCATAATATAATCTCATAGCAACAGATCTAGTCAGCAAGCTTGGATTGGAGGTTTACGATCATCCTAGCCCCTATCCATTTGGTTGGATAAACAAGGATGCAAAGATAAAGGTAATGAAATAGTGTAAGATTAAATTTGTTGTAAGTGTTGATTTTATTAATGAAGTGGAATTGGACATGGTACCCCTTAATGTATGTGGAGTAGTGTTTGGAAGCCATTACATGTATATGAGGTATGCAATATTCATACGAAAAGCCAACCAATACCAACTGATCAAGGATGGTAATTCCTACATCATCAACGTGCATAAAGACAAGTCAAAGATCTCACTGGTAAGTGCCAACCAAGCCAAGAAGTTGATTAGTTCTAGTAAGAAATATGTTTTTCTTTTCTTAAGAGAAATTCATTCTAATTATGAGTCAATGAGAGTGAAGGCATCTCTAAAGGGGTTTACTAAAGAGAAGAAACATCAATTTGAGGAGTTTCTACATGAATATAGAGGAGTATTCAGGGAGCCTAAAGGGATACCACTTGTTATCGCACAAATTTTAGGATTGGAAAATCCCAACCCAATCCACAATATGGTGAGAACTATGGGAATACCTACCCAGTTTTACCTTAGGTAAGTACTCCCCTCTCTTTAGTGAAGGATAAATACTACACAATGGGGGGTATCCCGAGTAACCCTAGGGGGAAATGAGATGGAAATTGGAGTAATGTAATATTATTCCCCTATAGGTCAAGCTAAGAAGTGGAAGATGGCTTGGAAACAAGTCTTGGAGATGGTCAATGGTTTCCAAAAGTTTGAGTACTTATAGAAGAGAGTTGTATCTGCCCAAGACAAGAGAAAAGACAAGTATACACGCCCAATATTCAAATCGACAAGCAAGTGAAGATTGATGTCCTATATAGCAGAAATAAACAATGATATAAATCAGCAAGTAAATAATAATAGAAGTTGCTAGACATGTCACTGAAAATAAAGTAAAGATGCAAGAGATTAAGCTAGCAATGACTAGTATAACTCAAGTAAGATAAAGCTAGACTTCAGTGACAAAGTAAGGTTGTTAAGAAAATTTATTGAAGATATATTATGACAGCCTTATGGATGTAGCAAAAGGTTTCTACAGCAACAAAATTTAACCACCAAAAATCACTAATGAACCACACAAAAGATGCTCTAGGGTTAGTACATTATTATGGTAGGTTTTTAGCAATTTCTGACCGTTGAAAAGTGAGTAAAAGAAATAATTTTAGATGAGTTTTATGCAGCCCTAATGGCTATAGAATAAAATTTATAACAACAATAAGATGTCCTTGACAAATTGAAATGCCCTAGTGGCTCAAGCAAGCTATTAAGGCAAAGAATTGATTCCACTTTAAACAATTTGAATATCTCGTAAAATCATGTATTTCAATGTAGTAATTTATTTATCCAATGCAATTTTCATATTAGTGCTTTGTATCTATTTGTTAAATGGATTCTTGGATGTAAGATTTAGATCTAAAATATCACTAGGGGTGTAGGCTCTTCTACTCCCTAGAGCATGCAAAACTAACCAAGGTAAGACTTGGAGGGTGTAAGCCCTTTTACTCCTCCTAGCAACCTTGTAAAAATGTCTACTCAAATCGAAAATAACATGAACCTCGGTGGCGGGTGTATGCCCTTATACTCCCCCAACGGTTTGAGACAACAATATCAATGGAAATAGAACACAACACCAACAAATGCATAAATGTGTTTACCAATTTTATAGAATAGCAAGATCAAACCCTCGTTTACCAAGAAATATCCATCCATAAGCAAGAGAACAAGCCTCGAAGAGGTGCGCACCACCTAAGCTCCACAATATACCAATATAAAACACCATAAGATATTTTCAAAAGAGAGAGATGATCCAAATTGCCCAAGTAGGGCGAAAATTTCAGCCAAGTAGTCTTTCTCACATGAAAGGGCTCTGATAAAATGAAATGAAATTGATCCTTATTTATACAAAAATCCTAAAAAGTGTTTGTCCACATAAATTAGGGTGAAACACAAAATAAGGAAGTCATTCCCCCTTTATTTTACCCCTTTACAAAGTAAATTTAATTTTAACTTTAAAAATGCACAGAAGAAACCCCAAAATATGACATCAACCCATTCTAGGGTGACGTCTTGGTCACTTTAGGAAGTCGTTGAGCTTGAGGATGAAATCGTTGGGCCTCCAAAGGCCTTCCCTTCATGCGTTGGGATATTCTCTCCAAGGTACAAAGGGTCATCCTCATCAAAATTTCCAAGTGTCCATCAAACATCACCATCACCACCAAAACCCTATCCCAAGGGTGACGTTAAGCCCTCCAAGATGATGTCTTAGCCTCCAAAGGAAAATCGTTCATCTTTTGTATTTCCCCAAGGTCTGGGCCATGTAATCCAACGAGTGGGCTTATTTCCCCAATGAATACCCAAGTTGGGTTTGTTCCTCCAAAACGTCCATCAACAAGGTCCTGCAAAGATAGACAAGTGCGCCCTCCAAGGATCTCAAGTCAAAGCATCATGGAAATTAAAATAAATTTTAATATAAGAACCACCTAAGCATGTACATCGAAAAATACCTCATAAAATTAAACAAATTCTCAAAGACCCTATGCAATTTTCCAAGTTTAGATATGGGAGGGTTGACAATGTGACCTATTGGGTGGATCGATCTTTAAGTCAAGGATTGTTTCCAAGGGGAAACCTCTCTAAGTCATGTGGAGAAGATGAAGTGGATGGGGGTAATTGTGACACATTATTTTGGTCACTCTAACGATGATATCACAGACATGTGTTCAGGCTCCCAACATGAATTTTTGCCTGAGAAAAGCAACTTCTTTCCTCCTCCACGAGGTTGCTTTTTAGAAAGGGTCTGCAGGCTGCCCATATTACACAGTGCGAAAATCTATCGTTTTCGCATGCTTCTCTATAGCTAGCCCGTGGGATTTCCGTAGGCTTCTACATAGGCAGGGGGCGGCGGCGTTCCAAAGCTAAAAGAGGAAAAGAGGTTTCAAGAATTTTCTAGAAGGGGAATCTTCTAGAATGTGAGGTGGCATCCGTATGGCTGCGATCCTAATGGTTTCTCTGATTTGGTGGGATCACCCTCATCCCTTTAAACCACTTCACCTTCTCCTATATAATCATGGGCTTCTCATGGAAAAGGTTAGGCAAGAAGAAGTAAGATTAAGCAGATAATTGATGAAAGAATAGGCTAAAGACTGTGTGAAGAATCCTTTTCTTATTGATGCTTGAGGCCTCCATTTGTCCATCAATCTTTTGTGGATTATCTTCATGTGAATTTCGGAGCAAGTGTATGTGTGTGTTGGAACAAAGGACTACTAAAAGGGCACTTGCAACATCAAGGCAATTCGGTTGTATCTTCTACTTTTCATTAATATAATATGGTGGCACGTCTCTTTCCCATAAAATGATTAGTGTTTTATTACATGACTCCTTGATCACATGTTTAGGTTGTCATTGAATTCTATTATCGTTGCTTTCACGTTGGTTGGTTTGTGTTGTCGCAGATCTGATTCCACAAGAGCACCGGAGCGAAGCAGGGACAACAAGGATATAAGGAAGTGATTCATAAGGTATGTTATCTATTCCTTCTTTGATAGTGAACTCAATTATCATAACCTAGGGAAAGTGTCTTGTTCCGTCTTGTTTTGTTCTAGATCCAGGTGGATCTAGGGGGATCAGTTCATGCCTGCATCTATCGATTTACCCAATAACAAAATTAGCGACTCCGCTGGGGAAGACAACTTGATTGTGGTTTTTTGTTGGCCATTTTCTTTTGACCTATTATTTTTACTTGATATCAATCTCTGAGTCTCTGGGAGACCCATTCACTCTCCTTGGGTTTAAAAGTCCACCTAGATGTTTTTCCTTTTTCCCCAAATTTCTTGATTTTTCAAACATGTTTGCACTGCACCCTATAGATAGCATGCGGAAACCATTCATTTCCGCACCCTGGTGGTTTGTTTCAGTTCGGGATTTTCGCACCCTGCATGTTTCTGGCTCACGAAAATCATTCATTTCCGCACTGTGTTATACTGCCCGCCTGCGACGGCGTTTGAAAAGATTTTTGGTTTGGGTTTTGGCCTCTATTGTTGTCCAATTTTGCTTTAGTCAACTGGGCAAGGATTTTTAAAGCTAGTTCTTGACTTCTTCGGATCATTTCATCTTGATCTTGATTGGTTTCGGAGATCGAACACCTCTCTTTTGATCTTTTTTCAATCTTTGTTTTTTATTTTTATCGACAAGGATATAATCTCTGGACCTGCGTCCGAGTGCTTGCTCGATTAAAGTTCTTCGTTTGGATTTGGATTTGTAGGTGGGTTACACCTTCTGGATTGCTTAATGATCAAAAAAACATTTCTTATCCATATTTGAAGAGACATTTTCTTATCAATTTTTATTTTTATTTCCATTGAAAGATCGATTTGGATGTTTGTTGAATGTTTTATTTTCATTGATTGCTTATCCTTTCTTAGTTCCATCCATGTTTTGGTTTCTCGAAAGAAAAATATTAAAGTCTTTTAGTCTTTTAGGTAATCATTTATATAGAAAATATTGGCATTCAAAAAATTGAAAGAGAACGAATAGTGAAATTAAATTGTTGATGATTGTTTGGTATTTCATTCAAAGAAAGAAAGTATATTTCATAGTTTACACCATTCCAGAAGTACCTTCTCCTTACTGTAGATAGAATTCATCGAACGAAAATTTGCATCATTCATTTTCTATTTGCATATTGTTGGGTCAAGGTCTTACACAACATCAGTTTCATTCCTGTATCCCTCTTGAGTAACAACTGCCTTTAATAATATTGTGAAACTCTAAAACTTAACTAGTAATTTTTCTAGGTCTCTTTTGCACCAACATTAGATAAGCTAGAGCTTTGGAACAGGCGGTGAGACACACTCTCCAAAACACAAAACACACAATAGTATCTTGTGATAGGGAGTGTTCAAATCCATTTGCAACATTTTGTCCTGGGAAGCCATTCTCACACAAGGGTCAAAACTAAGGTCGCATTGAGATTGGCAGAGTTACTCACCCTGCTTTATTGGTATCAGTGTAGAGATTTCACTTATTATGGGGGTCGCTTGAAGGTATACCCATAATGATGAGTAGAATCCTCTAAAGTTGATTTCGGGCTCGATACCCTGCCCTTGCGTGTGGATCGGACTGTCGACTATTTCCCCAAGCATCATTGTTGTTTGTGGTAACTTTAGTAGCCTATGTTCTTAGGGTCTTACACAAGGTGACTGTGGAGGGGCAAGTCTCCACGGTACCTGGAATCGACGTTGGTCAGACTCACTCGAGCTCCTTGGAGGGTATACCAACTATTATGTGTGGGAGTTTGCACCAAGGTGTCAGTCCGTTAAGTAGGTCGTCAACGTAACTTTTCCACCCTAGCCCAACCCCTTCTTGTCTCGACTTCGTGACGTTGGATTTCATCACCAACTAGTGACTTTGGAATAGGAAGGTTTTTTTTGCTTGGTTTTCATTCCTAGATTCTACTAGCGAGTGTTGTTTGTTAACACAGTTGGCCATAGATATTTTTCGTAGAATTTTCGGTTCAGCCAACATTGACCCTCCATGTCGTTCACATAGGATGCAAGGACTACCTCTGGAAGATCCAAAATTTTCTCAACCCTTGCCTCCTAACCCACCAGAGGATTCTCCTCAACAGAGTGAGATCCAGGACCACGCACCTTCACAGCCGGAAAGGACTGATTCTCTAGAGAGCTTTCGAATTGTTTCTGACCCTCTAGAAGCTTTCCACCTACCTCTTGGATACGAGAGACGTGCTCACCGACTCAATTCATCAAGAGAACTTATTGTCGACACTTCTGGATTACCTCCCGAAATTTTCACCCACTTAAACGAGGACCCTTTTTGGGCCACTGACATAGCTCAAACTTCGACTTCTAGAAGGAACCCTCCTACCTCAGAGACAGGAGTTGAAATACCTACCACTTATGAACCACTCGAAACATCTTACATGTTTACGATACCTTTAGATCACTTTAACAATACAATGTGCTATTATTTTCCTGGTTCAGAAGCATTTTCAGCTGGTTCTAGTTCAACCATCCCTCTTCAGCAGGCCCATTCCACGATGGTCCCAAATACTACAATTATTCCCACCAGGAATACGGTGGCTAGCCAAACACCTATTGGCACACCACTTTTACCTAGTCAGATCCATCCACTTCTTCTTGGGTATAATGCGTTGAACGCTTACATTCCCATTCCTACCCAAGTTCCATCCGAAACTCCTGGAGTCTTTACTCCTCCCGGGCACAATCCTATTGTCGGTTTTATTCTGACACTTCCCCAGCCCCCCGAAGGGTCTTATCCACCTCTCACCGGCGGACCCAACCCTAGTGGCATTACTCAGTCTTTCACACCTAATTATCAGATTCATGTTGGTAGACAATTTAACCCTGGGGGCCAGTTTCAACCCCCGCTTGGAGGTCAAACCCCAATGGGGACACAACCTCCAGTCGGAGGACAACCCTCACCCACTCCACCCTATGGATAGAACATCCCGAAAACTTTAGCCCAGTATTGGAACTTTCTTACCCAGGGTAATACTCAATCGATTGGGGGGAAACAGCCTCAAGTCACCTCTTTCATACCCCTGGTACGTGCCAACCTTACCTCGGGACCTCCAATCCCATTTGGGGTTCGAACGTTCTATCTACCGTCCCTTTCCAAGGGAACGTACCTAATTGGTACAACCCCACGGGCTACCTGCCACCACACCAACACCCAAATCTGCATGAATCTTCGCATTATATGCAAACTGCTTACGGTCCTACTGGTATACAGACATGACTTCCTCTCCAAAGTCACCATTAGCCTCATGTGAACAGATAGTTACCCTTTTTGGCCACTTTGGACCTCCCTGATCTGTCTAGAATTTTGAACGACCCTATCCATCACTCTCCTCATTGGCCTGTCATACCAGCCAAACTACCATCCAACATTCCTAAGTTCGATGGTAAACCAGGAGAGGACCCGAACAATCATGTAACGACTTTCCACCTTTGGTCTTCATCCAACTCTTTGATGGATGACTCCATTCGGTTACGTCTTTTTCAACGAACTCTCACGGGTTCAGCTGCGAAGTGGTATATAGAATTACCATGAGGCTTCTTCACCGATTTTAATACCCTAGCTATGGCTTTCCTCACTCGCTACCAGTTGCCAATCCGTTATGAAACGGGAACCGAGATTTTGAGTTCTTTCAAGCAAAGTAAAGGCACTCATATCTTCGATCACATTCATGAGTGGAGACGAAGACAATGTCTAATCAAACTCAATCTTCTGGATCAGTTATTAGCAGAATGGTTCACTAAATCCTTCATGAATGACATATCTAAAAACATTTCTATGGGCGGAGTTGTCACAGAAGAACAGGCGATCATTCATGCCCAGTATCTCGATCTCATTTATTCACAAACGGGTACTCTTTACGATCTGCTCCCTGACGCACCTCGTCCTTCGACAACAACCACCTCAACAACCCAAGAAGCTTCTCATGTCGTTGATGGTGTGATAGGTACTTTCCATGCTCAACCTCAATCTGCGCAGGCCTCTCACGCCACTCCCAAATCCCATGATTTTAATGTTCAAACTGCTCTGATGCCCACCCCTCCCACCAGTAAAACTTCAGAAGTGAACGTCGTCCAATCGACTCCTACGGTAAGAATAAGTTCAAAAAAGGGAAGGGTAGGAATAAGGAGTATAAAAATAACAACCACCAATCCAACAAGACCAAGACACAACCTGTTGATGATAAAGATAAACGCAAACCTCGCTATCCTTGCCTTATATGTGGTGATGATCACTACATGAAGGACTATCTGAGACGTGTTGAGGTCACGAAGTTCCTTCAAGGGACCCCAAAACCTCCTACACCTATTGTCTTGTCTCAACCCTTCCCTTCTCAACAACAGGCTCAATTGGTCATCCATGATCAACCTTCTTTCTCCACTACCTCCTACATACTTATGTGAAACAATGATTCAAAGAAGAATCACATCACACTTACCACTCGTGCCAAAGATTATTCTTCCTCCAAGGAGAAAGTCGACGGTATACCACCTTCATTGGTTCAACAATCTCCCTCGGCTCCACCTCCCACCGATCCTCTTCATCTCGAATGACCAAACCCCAATACAGTCCTTCGCCCTCCTCCCAAGGGCGTGGTTTGAAAGTCTGCTTTCAATCCTCATGCGCACGCTGCCCAAAACTACAGTATTGTAGAGGATCTGGTGCAAGCAGCGTCTGTGATGTCAACCCTCGAAGTCTTTCAAAGTTGTCCTACACAACGGAAGGAACTGTTGAAAGCTATCGGTGGAATCGACCCTACAGATACGAATTTAATAATAATTGACTTGGAAGATCACATTCCAAGGTTACCCCCTCAACTCGTGTTTCAAATACAAGTTGTTGTCCCCGACAAGAACATTTGTAGAATAGTTATTGACGAGGGTGCCTCGACGTGTGTCATGTCTATCGCTTGCTGGAAAGCCATTAGCTCTCCTTCCTTAACTGAATCACATAACATGCTCAAAGCCTTAATGGCTCTAGCTTTAAACCCTACGGTGTACTCCCTTCATTGCCTATTACGTTAGAAGGCAAAATGGTCAACGTTGAAGTTGAGGTCTTTGACGCATCTCTCAATTACAACCTCTTACTTGGTCGTAGCTGGATCGATTCCATGCGTCCAATCATGTCTACTCTTTTCCGTATCGTGCGCTTTCCACATCAGGGAAAAGTAGTTACAGTAGACCAACTGGCCTTCTTTAACTCTGATACACGTACCAGTAACGTACCTTTCATTGCAAAGACACCACCTGGGTACGAGAATGTCGGTGTGGGTCTACTAAAAGATTCCACTCTGATGGGTACATTTCCAATCCCACCACTCGATGTTCCACCTCCTTTGGTTGCCTCGATTAACATGATCTCTACCTCCGTCCTCGAAACTCCCGCGTCTTCTGACCCATGGATAGTACCCGAACCCGGTGATTATCTTCACTACAGTGACCAGATGCCTTTAAGTCTGGTTGAATCCACCTGCCAAGCCATTCAATCGGCTGACCCTTCTACTCCCTCTCTCAGTGATTCATCTCCTGATCCATTCCATGTTATTTTTCCCACAGACGAGATGATTATGTCGGTTATGTCGATGGAAGATACTCCTTGGGATGATGGGCATCATCGTTCCATTCTCTTTCTCGAGTAGCACACCATCGAGAGTTACCAACAGATCTCAACTTCGTCGACCGTTGTCGTTATTTCTTCGGTTCCTGAATCCACACACGATGTGTTATACGAAGGGAACTTAAGTAACATTTCACCCACCATCCCCCTTGACATATCTATTAAACCTGGAGTTGTCGAAAATTTCCACATCGGAGCTTCATGTTCCACCAATGAGGTTGTCACATATAAGTCACTTTTTCAAGAATTTCGTGACATCTTCGTGTGGAGCTACGAAGAGATGCTAGGTATTGACCCTAATATTGTTTTACACGAAATTAAGACCTACCCAGATGCTAAACCCGTCCGGAAGAGACTTCGCCCAGTCCACCCCCGTAAAGCAACTGTTATCAAGCTTGAAGTCGAAAAACTTCTTAAAGTCGGCTTTATTTATCCAGTGGCTTTGACTGATTGGGTATCCAATCTAGTTCCAGTTAACAAGAAACAAAGTACGATATGTGTCTGTGTTGATTATAGGGATATCAACAAAGCTTGTCCTAAGGACAACTTTCCTACCCCCTTCATTGACCAAATCGTCGACGATTGCGTCGAAAGTGAAATCTTCTCTTTGATGGACGGTTTCTTCGGATATAATCAAATCAATATCTTACCCGTGGATCAACACAAAATTGCTTTCATTTGTCCTTGGGGTGGTTTTGCCTACCGGAAACTACCCTTTGGTTTAAAAAACGTCGGTGCAACGTTTCAACATGCTATGTCTTATGCTTTCCATGATATTAAGCACATTGTACAACCATATTTAGATGACCTACCAGTGCATTCCATGCATCGTAGTGATCATTCGGCCCACCTCCAAGCCATTTTCCTTTGTTGTCGGTTCTATCGCATACGCTTAAACCCACATAAATGTGTCTTTTGTGTGGAGTCCGGCCGACTCCTGGGATTTATTGTGTCACATCAAGGGATCAGGGTAGATCCTCTGAAGGTTGAGGCGATCCTCAATCTCCCTCCTCCCTTCTCACTTTGCCAGCTACAAAGTTTGCAAGGGAAGGCAAACTTTCTATGTCGTTTTATCCCAAACTACGTTGAGTTAACACTCGAATTTACTCAACTATTAAAGAAAGGCTCTGAGTTTGTATGGGACACCACTGCTAACAAAGTCTTCGACACTTTGAAACTAACTTTAACCCGTACCCCACTACTTTTCCAGCCCAATTATAGTCGAGATTATTTCTTGTATCTCGCTACTTCGGACTCTACCATTGCCATGGTTCTAGTTCAAGAAGAGGATTTACACGACGAACATGTCATTTATTATTTGAGTCAGAGTCTCACGACTACTGAAGCCAAGTACTTACATGTTCAAAAACTGGCATTGGCAGTTGTTCAAGTTGTCCAACGTTTCTGTCACTATATTCTATTACGCAAGACCATTGTAATTTCCAATTGCAACCCTATGCAACACATTCTTACATGTCAATTGCTAGGGGGAAAAGACTCCAAATGGATAGTGATTCTCCAGGAGTTTGAATTAGAATTTGAATGCGCTAAGTCCAAGAAATCCTTGGTGTTTGTCGAACTAATATGTGACCTTCCCTCCACTGAGACAAAAAAAGTGGCAGAGGATTCCTTACCAGACGAATCCATTTTTCTGATCAGTTCTGATGATGCTTGGTATCGAGATATTATCATTTATCTCCAGACTCAAACTTTCCAGCCAGACCGTCATCGCATTCATTATCAAGCCCATCAATACACCATTCTCGATGACACTCTTTATCGCCATGGTGTTGACTTTATATTTCGACGTTGTCTCACATTTGATGAGGCCAAGAAATCTTTGAATGACTGCCACTCTGGAGCATGTGGCGATCATATGTCCGGGTATGCCACTGCCCAAAATATCTTGTGAGCAGTGTATTTATGGCCTTCTTTATTTAAAGATTGTATAATTATGATCCAGAAATTCCATGCTTGCCAAACATACAATCATAAGATAAGATCTCATCCCACTCCCTTACACCCTGTAGTTTTCGTTGGACCTTTCGTGAAATGGGGCATCGATTTTATGACTTGTAACCCTCACTCGGACGAGGGGCATGGATACATTATTGTAGTCGTGGACTTTTTCGCCAAATGGGCCGAGGCGATGCCTACATTCGACAATACTGAAAAAACTGCAACACTTTTCGTTTTCAATCACATTATTACTCTATTTGGGATACCGCAAGCTATTGTTATAGATCACGGTAGCCATTTTCGAAACTTTATGATGTCTAAACTTACCAACAAGTTGGGTCTTCGTCATGAAAACTCAACCCCCTACTATCCACAGGCCAACGATCAAGTTGAAGCAATCAATAAAATCCTTATCACTATGCTTCGTCGGATAATAGGAATCCATAAGACCAGTTGGCACACAATGATGTTCACAACATTATGGGCCTATCATACATCCGTGAAGTCTGCTACGGGATTTACCCCCTTTCAACTAGTCTACGGCATTGAAGTTGTTCTCTCGATTGAATGTGAAATTCCATCTTTGAAGCTAGCCGTCGAACTCCTTCCCAACACCTCTGCCGAAGAAGAACATATATTGTATCTTATGCAATTAGAAGAGACCCGTTGTGATGCCACACTAGTCATTAAATCCCAGAAGAAACGCGTCAAAGCCCAATATGACAAACATGTCAAGCCACGCGTTTTCTCTAAGGGTGATCTAGTTCTCTTCTATGAACAAGATCGTGATTTGCTAGGAGCCGGGAAATTCGAGGCTATGTGGTGAGGCCCTTATATCATCAAATGAGTATTGGAGAAGGGAGCCTATGAGTTATTAGATTATGATGGCATCCCTTTGAGTGAACCCAGGAATGGGATTTACTTGAAGAAGTACTATGCTTAGACTATCTTCATGTGAGTGCTTGTATTTTATTGTATCATATTGTTGTGTGCTACTTTTGTGTGCTTTTTCATTATTTAGTTTCTACCCTCGATCGCTTACCTTGCATTGTGCTTGGTTTTCAGATGTCGGAGTCTTCGTTACCCCATTTTGGCTTTGCCGATGGCGCTAGTCGTAGCACTCAGAACCTAGCTTCTGTTGCATGGGCAATCTATGAACTTATCAGTCTACACGGTGTTTGCATCGGTTGTACAACCAATAATATAGCAGAGTATAGCGTAGTCATCGAATTATTGACCGATGATATCTCACTTGGGATTCGTCGTCTGGTTATACGACTTGATTTGCAGCGTGCAGTGTTACAGTTAAGTAATGTCTATGCTATCCGAAGTCCTACTTTATTACAAGTATATTTACAAATTCGCCTCTTGGAATGTTATTTTGACTATATCGAGTATCAAAACATTGCTAGATGTCTAAATACATTAACTGGTGCATTAGTTAATTATGTGTTAGACAGACACTTGAGACATTTATAAATCCAATCACACGTCACATGTATTATACAAAGCAAAATAAGCCGGTAGAAGCCTCGTGTATATATATATAACTATAAAAGTTTTTTACAAAAAGATTGTTTTCCGTCCGAAGACCAAAATATCAAAATATGAAGCTCATAGCTTCTACAAAATGGCATCATGGATGTTGCTCTCGGTAACACACTACTGCTCGTGCTACCCTATGGAGCAATCATCTCAATGGACCATCCACGCCTACAGTATGGCACTGGAAATGCCTCGGGACCTCATCGATCGACATATCTGGGATCCCTGTAGTCAAACCCTCCAGATTCTGCTCGATTGCTTCATAATCTTCCGCATCCCATATTGCTACTACCGCTGCTTCCCCTCGCCTCTGGATAGGGGATGTACCCAGGGGTCGGAATGGCCCTACATCTGCATGGTTAAAATATTTTGTTTAGTCATTGGATCAAAAATATAAAAAGAAAAAATGTGTTTAATATTTTGAAAAATTTACAAAAACACCATAAAAGAAAAATATTTTTCTTACCTAGGTCCCCCCACTAAGAACCCTCAGGTAACACCAAGTCAAGATCATGGCGAAAATCCATCCCGTCATACGCATAGTCATCGATCATCAAGATCTAGGGCTCCAGCCAATCAAAAAATGTATCATTGTATTTTATAATGGGCCCCACTACATGCCGGGACAAGAGATCACACCACTGTTTCATCCATGGATCTCGTGGCGCTGGTATATTCCACTCTACCTGTAGGCGTAGGTGAGGGAATCTCTCTAGGAAGAACAATACCAAAATGGATCTGTACCCAAATTTCTTTTGTTCCCCATTCTTGCTCTTGGTCAACTGACTCTTCATACTACGGAGGAGTCCATCGCACCAGTTGAATACATGAGGTTATGTGCATTCCACAACATATTGGAAGTAGCTCTATAGGGCCATGTGCGGAGAAGCACTCTCCGCCATCCGTGCAATGGTGAAAAGGATGGCTCTGAGCGTCAGATCACAAACCCCTCTGATAGCCACTTTACCCTTGCGCCACTCGGCCTCAGGTACACAATAGTGTCTAATGTATTCACTCATCGGTAAACCACCACCTCGACCTCTTGCTAAGGCCACTTGTGCCCCATGACGGAATAACCCCATCAAGAAGTAAATGTATTCTATGTCCAAGGAAATCACATGAATTCCCACATGAAATACTTGTTGTTCCACGTCCCACATATGGACCAAATATTCCAACAGTCTTAGTTGGGCTCTCATGCCCTGGATCTTGAAGAACTTCAACAAACCACACTGTCATAGGGAATTTATGGTGCCCAGATCATTCAAAGCCCTTGTGTCGTCATCTTCATGCTCTCTTTCTGTCCACTCCAACATATTTGCAATCAAAATACCTGCATAGAGATGAAAGAAAGAAGTTATCACCTTTGGTCATAATTTTATGGAATTCATTTTGGTCCAACGCATCTTTTTCCTTGTGGGTTTTCAGCTGCCGCAAATGGGCTTCACTTACATAGCAGGGTTTCCGCAGGTGAACCATTGGGCGCCTGTAGAAATCCTTGATTTTCGCAGGCCCCGATATAGGGCACCTGCGGTGGCCCCAACGCACGCCTATGGCCCAAAAATTCACCCAAAAAATCATCTTTCAACCGATTAAAATGAATTCTGAACTATTAAAAAGGAAGAAGACGAGGTACTCACCGTTTTCACGCAAATTGTTTGTTGAATGATCGTCTATTCTCCCCGCAATCGACCGCCAAGGTATGAGGTGAAAAAGGGATCTTAGACAAGTTTTTGACCAAATACAAATGAAATAGTGAAAATGAGTTCTTACCCATATTTATCTCATTTTTTACTTTTTCCAAGAATATTTTATATCATTTAAATGTGTTTTCTCAAAAACCTACCAGCCTAATGGTCTTGTGAGTGTTTTGTTTCTCGCAGATGGGCAAACTAGGGTTCCGAACAATGAAATATGGACAGTTTTTGCGATTTGTTTTTCCTTTTCGTCGCATGTGTGATTACTTTTTAGGGGTTTTTAGAAAAACCTCAAGCTTAGTCTTTGTTCATTCTCGTGATCGAAAATCAATGAGAACGTAACCGAGTATACTTTTGTCATATTTTCGTACTTGTCATGGTAACACGAAAATAACGAACCTTACGGAGTAACCTTTAAGCTCTTTTCACACTCCTTAAAAACGAAAAGATTGTCGAGCAACCTTGGTTTGTCCACGCTCATAAAAGTTTTTGAATAAAACGTTCGACGGGCGATATTTTATCACTTTTTCAGTCCTGTCGAACTATTTTACGAAAAAGGAACTGAGAGAGTTCTCTTTTAAGTGTTTTTCTAGACTCTATAAACATGAAAAACCTTCGAGTTTTCTATCTTTGGACTCATTAAACAAACATCGAAAGGCCCATATGGAACCGAACCACTCCTTCTTAGGGTTCATTAAAAATACTTCGAGGGACTCTTCCAAAGGATGAGCTTACATCAACAAGCATATGTTATCCTCCTCAAGCTTGTGTAAAAATAAAGAGGTACTCGCCAGAAATGGTGGGGGGGAATTTGGGAAAGAGGTATGTCTCTGTATTTATGTTAGTGGCAGTAAGCGTCACTCTTGAACATGGCACCCCCTTTCATCATTTGAATCTGGGTTGGGAAATCCATTTGTCAATGCTGCCAAGACCAGTGTCGTGCCATTCATCTATTCAAGAGAAGTTCAACCAAGCCCTCTATTAAGTCGACCATATGCAATTGTCAATTCCTACCATGTCGATCTTCCTTGTGTCAGTTTCAAATCATGTTCGTGCTTTTCTCTACCCTAAATCTGTTACTTATTTCGTGTCATTTGATGGGGGATACATTAAGGCCCTCCTATGACGACTCTTTTCCTGTCGACTTCAACGCATTATCCAGGAACAAGACTTAGAAATTATTTAGTGCCTTAAAGCTTGCATGCCTCAATGGCAAGTTTCTTTGCTTTCGACAGTGGATTTACATCATTGATCGTTGATCGAGAGATTCCATTGAGTGTTTGACTTCGGCTCATCTATTCGCACTCGTTGGATTGTACTATTGTACCTTGGGAGTCATTGACATCAATGGTGATTTCCCTCGCACTTGTTAACGATTTTCATTAATGATCGATAATCAAGTGGTTTCTAACCGTGTTCGACTTCAACACCTGTAATCACATGGCTAGATTCGTACTAACGGACAACGGGATTGAAGACCCTGGACCTCCTCATTTTTTGATCCAGGTTGCGATGGAGTATTTGTGATTTGAATTGACACATAGATCCACAGTGTATTCCTGGTGGCTATGTAGAATCTTGATGACATGGATCCACAGTGTATAATTGGTGGCCATTACTTATATTTATGATTTTAATCATTTATAGTCTGAACATGGGAATGCCTACTTCAAGAATGGTATAATATTGTACATATGCTTGATTGTTTGCAAGTTCTTGATTGGTGCGCTCCTTGTTCCCGACACACGCGCATTTTTACAAAGTATTTCGACTGTCACGATTTCCAGCCTCATACTTTGGGGGGCATTTTGTTACACATTATTTTGGTCACTCTAACGATGATATCACAGACATGTGTTCAAGCTCCCAACATGAATTTTTGCCTGATAAAAGCAACTTCTTTCCTCCTCCACAAGGCTTCTTTTTAGAAAGGGTCTGCAGGCTGCCCATATTACACAGTGCAGAAATCTATCATTTCCGCAGGCTGCTACATAGGCAAGGTGCGGCGATGTTCCAAAGATAAAAGAGGAAAAGAGGTTTCACGAAGTTTCTAGAAGGGGAATCTTCTAGAATGTGAGGTGGCGTCTGTATGGTTGTGATCCTACTAGTTTCTCTGATTTGGTGGGATCACCCTCATCCCTTTAAACCACTTCACCTTCTCCTATATAATCATGGGCTTCTCATGGAAAAGGTTAGGCAAGAAGAAGTAATATTAAGTAGAGAATTGATGAAAGAATAGGCTGAAGACTGTGTGAAGAATCTTGTTCTTATTGATGCTTGAGGCCTCCATTTGTCCATCAAGATTTTGTGGATTATCTTCATGCGAATTTCGGAGCAAGTGTATGTGTGTGCTAGAACAAAGGACCACTAAAAGGGAATTTGCGACATCAAGGCAATTC
>WSFP011336344.1:0-38051 GCA_009831015.1 Picea engelmannii | reverse complement strand
AGAGAAACAAGATTAACATATACGGTCAGTGACCCTCAAAACCCAAACAACTTCCCTATTTACATTGCAGACCATGATCTGGGAAATTGCATCTTGTCTTTTGATGATGGTCTGGATGGTTGTCCAGAGGAAATCGATACAAAGCAAGAAGAGTTAAACCTCATGACAGAAGACTTGTACGTATGCGAGTATGAAGCATTGATCTTAGGATTAGAGGCCACCAAAAAGCTAAATATAAAAAACTTGGAGGTATATGGTGATGCAAAATTGATAGTAAAACAAGTAAACCGACAATACCTAGCCAGGCATCCCAGACTAAGAGCGTATAGAAAATGTTCTTGGGATCTCATGGAATTTTTTTTCTCATCCGTAAATATCCATTTTATCCCTCGCGCGGAGAATCTGCATGCTGATGCATTGGCAAAGGCAGCTTCAACCTTCTCTCCTCCCACGACCTTCAAACTGAAGTATCACATTGAAATCAGATACAAACCCTCCATACCAGATAATATCCGACACTGGAAAGTCTTTGAAGATGACGAACAAATTAAGAAATTCCTTACAGTAGTAGGTGAATTCTCAGAAACTCACGCTGACCAAGAAAATCAAAATGACTCCATGTGGATCATGCAAGAAGGAGAGGAACCTGAAATCTTCCGGGAAAAAATTGCAGATCATCGTATGCTGGTCCTTAAAAGCAATCAGATTCCCAAAGGATTGATTCCTTTGGAAAGAATTTTTGATCAGAACGATGTACCTGTAAAGTCCACTTTGAAGCCCCAACTAGAAGAAGTAGAGGACCGTGATATAGGAACCGAAAAAGAACCCCGGATGGTAAAAATATCGAAGTTCCTCCCTCCCAAAGCGAAAGTTAAGTATAAAGACTTACTCAAACAATATAAAGATGTTTTCGCCTGGTCCTATGATGAATTGAAAATGTATGACACTTCCATTATTGATCAAAAGATACCTTTGAAGCTGGGGGTCAAACCGTTTAGGCAAAAGCTTAGGCAAATTAACCCCATTCTGTTACCCGTGATAGAAAAGGAAGTTAAAAAACTCTTGGATGCGAAAATAATCGTACCTCTAAGATACTCAGATTGGGTAGCTAACCTAGTCCCAGTCAGGAAAAAGAACGGGGAAATCAGACTGTGTGTGGATTTTCGAAACTTAAACAAGTCGTCTCTCAAAGATAATTACCCGCTGCCCAAGATGGACCATGTTTTAGAAAAGGTTGTTGGAGCTAATCGAATGTCTATGATAGATGGTTTCTTTGGTTATAATCAGATCGCCATGAATGAACAAGACAGGGAAAAAACTGCTTTCACCACGCCCTGGGGTACTTTCACGTATGACAAAATGCCTTTTGGTTTGATGAATGCAGGGGCCACTTTCTAGCGAGCTATGGACATCGCTTTCGTGGGAGAAAGGGACAAGTTCGTAGTTATTTACCTCGACGATCTGACAGTTTTTTCTAAGACTGATGAAGAACATTTGATGCATCTAAAACAGACTTTCGAAAAGTGCCGGAGGTTTGGCCTATCCCTGAACCCAAAGAAATCACATTTCGCTATGCGGGAAGGTAAGCTTCTGGGCCATGTCGTATCTAAGGAAGGAATCAGGATTGATCCTAAGAGGATTGAATCAATAGATACTATCACTATCCCGAGAAATATAAAATAAATTCAATCATTCTTAGGAAAGATAAATTTTCTACGAAGGTTCATTCCCAATTTCGCTGAGATTGTCAAACTGATTATAGGAATGTTGAAGAAGGACAACGGGGTAAATTGGACCACCGAGGCCAGGGCATTGTTCGCGCATATTAAAAAATTTATAAGCGAGGCACCTGTGTTAGCAAGTCCGGATTATCTGAAAGATTTTCTCATCTTCTCTTTTGCTTCTGAACATACCATCACCGCGGTGCTCTTGCAGAAAAATGAAGAGGGGTTCGAACAACTGATAGCATTTTTTAGCAAAAGCCTCAGAGATGCAGAACTGAAATATGACATAATAGAAAAACAAGCATACACAATGGTAAAAGCATTGAAGGCATTTAGAACCTATGTGCTACATTCAAAAATAATCGCGTATGTGCCTACCAGTTCTGTAAAAGACATATTGGTACAGCCAGACAGTGACAGAAAAAGAGGGTGATGGCTCGCTAAAATACAAGAGTTCGATCTGGAAGTCAAGCCGACTAAATTGATAAAGGGGCAGGGTCTGGCCAAACTCTTGGTTGAGTCGAATTTTAGAGCTCTTGATATTAATTGCCTGTAAGAAGAAGACGGAGACACACACCTGCGCGAACCGGATGACCAAACAGATCCAAGCAAGGTCGAAGAAAAGTTCATAGCGTCAGGATGGTATAAAGACATAGTGTTCTACTTGTTAAACCTGAAATGCCCGAATGAACTATCACCAGCCAAGTGCATAACTTTAAAACTCCATGTTGTAAAATATTGCATCGTCGAAAATCAGCTATACTATAAGGATCCACTCGGGTTCCTACTAGTCTGTTTGGTTGAGTCAGAAACTCCACGGGTTATAGAGGAATTTCATGAAGGAGTCTGTGGAGGACACCATGCGTGGAGAGCCACAGCCTATAATATCTTGAGGGCCAGATACTATTGGCCAAAACTATTTTCAGACGTCAATGCCAAAGTACGTGCATGCAACCCTTGCCAAATATTCGTTGGTAAACAAAAACTCCCTGCACTGCCACTCGTTCCAGTCAAAGCCGAAGATCCATTTCAACAATGGGGTCTAGACTTCATAGGGGAAATTAATCCTCATTCCATTGCTCAACATAAGTGGATCTTAATAGCTACGAACTATTTTACTAAGTGGGTGGAAGCCATTCCAACCAAAAGGGAAACAGACTCGGTGGTGATCGATTTATTGGAAGACAATATCTTGTCAAGATTCGGGTGTCCCCGAAAGATAGTTACCGACAATGCCCAGACCTTCAAATCTATGGCTATGATCAGCTTCTGTCAGAAGTATTATATCGTTCTCGGCCATTCCATTGCATATTACCCCCAGGGGAACATATTGGTCAAATCATCTAACAAGAGCCTGGTGAACATAATCAAGAAAGTACTAGATGAAAATAAAAGGTCTTGGCATGTGCACTTGAAATACGCATTATGGGAAAACCGCATCAGCACTAAAAGGTTTATCGACATTTCGCCGTTTCAAATGGTCTATGGGACAGAGGCGGTCCTACCTATAAATCTAGCGCTGCCAGTGATGAAGTTATGGCAGGATCAAAACGAAGAACCCAATCATGTAACTAGGAGAATTAACTAGCTGATCGAGGTTCAACAACATAGAGTTGAAGTCGATGAAAAAATGCAGAAGTACCAGGATGAGATGAAAGCATTGTTCGATCTCAAGGCAAAAGACAGGGAATTCCTTCTAGGTGACTTAGTACTAAGATGGGATGCAAGAAAAGAGGAAGCCGCGAAGCATGGTAAATTTGACCACCTCTGGTAACGACCATTCAGGGTCTCAACTCCTGAAGGGAAAAATTCCTTCCTGTTGGAAAACATCGACAAAGAAGTCCTCAGCGCCCCTGTCAACAGGCGATATCTGAAACATTACATGACATAACACTCGCCATTTTTAAAAATAATAATAATAATAATAATAATAATAATAATAATAATAAAATAAAAATTTGTGTACATACATGCACTTTTTATTTAAAACATTACCCTTTTGGCTTTCTGTTTTCTGTTGTTCATAATTTTTAGACATATTTTAAATAAAGTTCATATTTTCTTTTTTACAGGATTCCAGCTGCTTGCAAAGCTAGCGGGAAGAGTAATTCACAAGGCGGTGTCAGAAATAAATCGGCATGAAACAGGTGATACCTAAAAGTAGCTTCATAGTGCACAGAGAAAGTGAAAAGAAAAGGTAAAGGTGAGCTTTCTCAATACACATGTTATGAAAGACTGTTAAAGTAAACCAAGGTAACGTCATTCAAGCTACAATATCGACTAAAATGTTAGATAACAGGATTATTGCTTGGCTTGATAACCTTTGATTTAAAATGATTTGAATGATACACTCAATATAAAAATGGTCAGTCAAAATAAACTCCCCCCAATATACCTGCAAGAGTTAGTCTCGAATTGTTTTGACCTATGTATTTTCAGTCATTAAATCGCTACCCGACCTCTGGTTTATCTTTAGATATAACTTTTAATGAGTCACCAGCTTCCCGTTTTCATGGCGAAGGCATAAAAGTTTTTCGTTTTAAACCTCGTAAGTTTCAAAACAGATCGTGCAAGTAAAGAGGGTCTTCACAACTACTCAATCCCCTGCTAGGCGAAGGAGTGTTGAGAGTGATCCTAACTTCCCTAGGTTTTTCAATAGTATCGGAGGATTAAAGCTTGCTCAGACGGGACGCCCTTTAAAATTTATTTCCTTTCTCTCCCTAAGAATGACGATGTTGTGAAGGTCAAAGGAAGGTTGGTACCAAGTAATCAAAGTAAGTTGACAGACCTCTAATGCAAAATATTACACATATATCAACCCTGATACAAACTGATTGCCCCCATCTTCGCGCTCAAAAAAGTAAATTATAAGACAGGTGGTGAAAGGAAATTCAGGAATGATTGCCCCCGCTTAGTCCAAGAGACGATGAAAGAAAATTCAGAAATGATTGCCCTCGTCTCAGCATTTAAATGCATAAATATATTCAGAAGTGGTGAAAGGAAATTCAGTAAAAGGGGCCAGATAACTTCACTAGGGTACTGAACAGGCTCGCTGGCAGTGAAGCAATGTCTGAGATATCTGTAAGGCTGTTATACATGAATATCACTCTACTATGGTAACCAATGCTTTCTAAAACTGGATCCACATCCCAAGTTTAGACGGGACTCCCCATTTAAAAAACATATAATCTCGTACTTTTGATGCAAGCCGAGAGCCACAAGAGTTGTTGGGTCTACTAAGGTTATTTCAATTATCTTAGAACATACCTAAGCTTATGCAGTGGGAAAGAGAAAATTGTGAAAGGGACTAAAGCTGCGTTTAAAAAGAGTATCTGATTTTGAAAAAACTTTTCGAGGCAAACACCGAAGCCTTTTTCCACCTTCGATATGCTATTCTCGAGAACCTTTTCACCTGACTGAGTTTTTGACTCCATTTACCCAATATTGACACGTGGTCTACTGTTCTTCCCACCTCACAAGAAGGCGGGATCCCTAGTTGGAGCCTATGTTGGAGCCGCCATTTGTTCTGTTTTGTCTATCACAATTTTTATTTTGATACTTGAAATCTAAAGATGGTTTTCTCTTTCCCTCCAAGATTTTGAGAACTCTACAACCTTGTCACGTGAGCAACGATGATTTTCTACTCTCGAAACAAGTCCGCTTTTCGTAAGAATGTTCGCTCTTTTTGTTTTACTTCGGGATCTCGCAGGTCGGATACTATAATTCCTGAATTCACATGTCCCGAGTCACGAAACGACGACGTCTTTTTAATTGTTCACTCAAAGCAGTAACCAGGGTAAATCTTTTAACTCATGATTAGACGTAGTCGGGTTTCATGCCTCAGCATTCGCCAAACCTAAATTTTTATTTCTACAACCCTGAGAGCCGAGAATACGAGGTCTTTTCTGGATAACCCATGTCAAGGATTAAAGGCAAAAAGCTAACCGTGGTAAAGGTGGTTCCCGACATTTCGCCACTCGAAACTAACTTTTTCAAAAGTTACAGCTTCTAAACCCCGACTCACGAAGTCACGATGTAATTATAACATGATTAATGAATCACTTAATCCGAGATTATCTTCCCTTTAAATTAAGTCTTAATTATCGCCATCTCATGGTTTCGCGACTCAGCATACAAATCTCCCAGAAACTTGTCTTCGAAGTCCCGAGTTGTGACATGGCGAATAAAATGATTATAAAATTAATTATGCCCCAAATCGCGATTACCTTTAATTAAACCAAAGTCGGTCCTCGCGATCTCGCGAGTTGAGGATTCAAAGTGTTAAAAGGAAATCCACGATGTAACGAATAACGAGAAATGGATTAACATTGGCAGGATTGGATTAATTAAGCTAAAGCAAGATATATCCCGAGCCTCGAGGCTTGCATGTTTCCCGAGGAAGCCTTTTCTCTCCATACTCCAACCGACTGTTAAACCGCCAGAAATTTATGACATTAATGGAGAAATAGGGTAAATCTACGCATGTAAGATCAGATTTTACGCAATAAATTTATTTCTAATTATGATTTGACAGGCTTATTTTGAAAAGTACCAAGTTTTTCAAATATATGTAAGAGTTTCATTTCATTATAACGAACGCATTTTCATAAGCACGCAGAGCTCATCACTTATGAGTAAACTAATTTATGTATGTATACGCAGTTCTATCACAAAGAGCTAAAACACAAGCTTCAGCTATGGCTCCGCGGAAATCAACAAAGGCAAATGTTGAGGTCTCAGGAAAAGGCTCAGACAATGTCTCCGACACTTCGCCCGAAGTGTCGACTCAGTCCCCAACTGGTCATTTGTTTCATACATTCTGCAATCAGAATTGGTGGATTATTCAGACGACTCTGACGACAACGAAAAAGATGATCTAAACACCAAATACAAGATAGTTGTCCAATCCGAAATGCACAGAGTAACAACCAGACCACGGTTTCTCCCATATTATGACATGATCCGATGGGCATTGGATCACGTAGACATACCCACCAGGACTATCATGAACGGGCATCGAGTCACTGTCAGGACTTTTAGGCCAGAGCATATGAAAACCATGTATAAGCTCCCGACGACGTCTGACTACACATATGACGCTGATTTCCTGGAGGAATTCAAGGAGAAGGAGTGCATCCAGTATGATAAAACCATGCCAGGTTTGATAAAGGATTGGGTTTCGCGCACCGCTAAGTTCAGGGCTAATGACCACGGTGTTTATTCAATCACCTCGTTGGAGCCACAGTATAAATATGTGGCCATGATGACATGTTAGCTATATGGGAGAGGGGACACATCACATTTTTTCCTTGCATGGGTGCCTCTAATGTTTCGGGTCACAGAAGGTTGCTCTTTTAATTGGGCAAATATGCTTTCGGACAGTTTGGCCAACCGGGTCACAGAGTACCGGGAGCAGAAGGAAAATGGGAGGCCGTCCCCATTCTTCATGTCCGCATATATTATGGACGCAATATGTTCCATGACACCATTTCCATTGATGAGTTGGGGTTGGACTCCGGCCGAAGACAGACCCATACATGTATATCACGAAAAGCTATGGGAAAATAAAGCAGAAAGTTTCGCATACGAAATTTTTAAGTGGGTGATGGTGCCCCTGCATATCGCCATTTTTGGTCACCCACCACCTTGTATCTCGGACAACATTGCAACAAATCTGAGTAGCATAGCGGACTGGTACGTGGAGGCAGAGTTTTCGTACTTTAGAGTTTTCGGGGCTTCTGTTCCCCCTCATGCATTGCCATTGTTCATTCCTGACAAGCTGGCTTGTCGCGAGGTCACCCGACAGACGATAATTGGTGGGGTGAGTAAAGAACTCAAAGGGTACTCAAAGAATGTATGGCCGTCTTTTCCCATTCGGCTGAATTCTTATTCTTTATTAGATTTCGGGCATGCCAAAGCCGAGGCTGCAGCCCTGGAAGACCTAAATTTGGTCTCCATCGAATATAAGAAACATGATCCACAGAGGGTTGTGATCAACCATTTAGCGAATTGTGGGCTCAAGAGATTTGAGCATGAGAATTCACCCTCGGATGACGTTTTTCGAGGGGCGAGGTCTTATGAAGAAGTTCTAGCCCAGATCCAATCCTTAGCACCCGAAGACACAACCGCTGTATTGAGATTCCAGAAACATAGACGAAGTTGTCTCCCTGTTGTGTTGCAAGGTGGTTGTCCGGGTGTTTCCAAGAGGAAACAGAAGGATGTTGAAGGTTCTAAAGACGCAACTCCTGACTTGGGAAAACACTAGGACGAGGAGGGACAAATGAAGAATCCCGAAGCAGAGGTAAAGACTCCGGATCCACCAAAGAAACAGAATCCGGAGACCGAGATAAAGACCCCAGAACCACCAAAGAAGTAGAGTCCTGTCGATACTCCAGGAAAATTGGCAAAACAAATCGGAGAACCCATCACCTCGGTCACACCCTTACAGTCGACATAGGGGAATATCGGCGAGGGATGGATATTCAATGAAGAAATGAGGCCCATAAGAACAGAAGAACTCCCTCCGAATGAGTTCTTCTTTGATAAAAAGAGGAAGGCTGTAGTGAAAAGAGAGTTCTATCAAGAAGGAGAGTCTACTGCGAAAAAGTATAAAATCATGATCGATGGAAAAGATAAGAAAAGTGACCAATTCGCCACTGAAATCGCAGGAATGCTAGGAGCATATGCTTTGGCGAATTAATTCTCAGTCGGGCTCTTGAAAAACCAACTGAAAAAGAAGAATCGCCTAATCAGGACCCTCGAAGCCAGATTGGCCACAACCGCGGAGAATGTTAAAGGTTAGGATAGCGTGGAAATAGAACAGGCCAGATTGGCCGACAAAAATGAAATAGAGGTGCTCAGAGCTAAGCTCGAGCAAACACAGTTGGTGGTCCGAGATGGTCGAACAAAGGCGAGCCAATTGAGGAGTTTGATTGAACAACTGCAGGCTAGGGTAGAAATCGCCGAGAGAAAAATGATAGACATCGGGATATTTAAATCCCAAGCAATCGAGATTCGGAGCAGAATCTCTTCGACACATCAAAATTTGCTTGCCAAGGTGGGAGCGATTCGGGAAAACTGTCTGTTGGTCCATCAAGTTTCCGAGAACTTATCGATCAGGGAAAGAGATGCAGGAGCAGCTCGGGTTGCCTTCTAGGAGGCGGTAATAGCCACGAACAAACAGGTTTCGGCGGGTACTCCCAAGTTCACCGTTTCGGAGAAAACCGAGGAAATATTCTGTTGAAGGAGTGGGAGCACAACATCACCATGGGCAAGGAGCAAGCCCAAAAGGTAACCATTTCTTTGGAAGAATATTTTAATTCTATAGATGGCAAACTGTTGGGTATTGACAGCGGAGGCAATGCCGAAGCGTTGATGCAAATGAATGTGGAACATATCTCACTTGATCTGAAAGATAAGGAAGAAAGAGATTCGACTGATATCTCTCAGATGAATATGGTGGATATAGTCCAAGTTGATAGGTACATGATCAAACCCAGCGCACAACTAAGTTCCCTCGACATCATCGACGCACAAATGGAGGACAAGCTGCAACAGTTGGCCCAAGAATGTTACTTCGTCGAGGCCAGCTGTCAAGCAGAACCATCACGGCTCATATCGTAGCTAGTAGAAAGATGTATTGCCTGCACTGAGTCCGCGCGACGACAAACATCTGGCATCAAGTGAAGACAGAGTAGGAGAAATGGAGCGATTGCTCTCTCCTCTGCCATAACTGAAATTTTGCGACTATTGAGATTCTACCTGCTTTGTAAAAATTGTATAAATATACCCCAGAAAGAAATACAAAAGGCTGGACCCTTTTTGAGGTTTTGTAAGAGAGTTTTTTACATTGAGATTTAATACAAGCAGATCTGGAGATTCTCAATTCCGTCACTACTGTATTACAAGTTTTCTTTCTTGTTTCTCATTTTTCCATTTCAATTCATATTCAGGATTGATGTGCTTCGTTATACTTTAGTACGACCACTACTATAACGAATGAGTTTGGGTTTTCTGTAATTGTTTATTATCTTTCCTCTGCACCAGCTATCAGCGTTGTAAGACCAATTTGCAGTTTCAGAATTATACATATATTCTTTGTTACATTGGTTATTTCCTTACATGTTTTCTTCTCCCGTTTATGTCGTGAGATTTTCCCCTGGTAGGAACCTTACACTGTAAACGGCTCAATGTTTTTCTCCCATCCCGCACCTTTTATAAAATATAATACAGTTACGGGAACAAGCCTTAGATTTGCATCCATATTTTAATTCTGCAACCATAAGTTCTCTTTTATAAGACTAAACTGAGACAACATTTAACCTTTCTTAAAGTTTTTTCCTACCTGTGTTGTTCCCCCATGATAGTTCCTGTACCAACTCAACCTAACGTTGAACCCAGGCTATTGAACCAAACACACATCGCTTTAAACCTCTTCGATACCATCCTTAAAACGACAACTAACCAGGCCGAACTTGAACAATCATGGGAAACCATTGAACGAGACATAACTATCTAGGAATAGTTCGAAGCCAGACAACGCCAACGAAGAAATCTCCCTTAGTTTCCTTCTCCGAAGATTGACGTTTCTCCCTTCTCCGTCTTTTAACCACTTTCGGATGCCTTGACACTGTACTTTTGAGCCTTAAGTACAGACTCAGGAACCACACAATCCATGGCCAACCACAACAAAAAAACATTTGCATTGACCAATATGCACTCCACTTGATGTGCTATCATGACAACAGATTTGGTAGCCACACAAGATTTCACTACTTCTTGTACAACCTCATCATGCGGCATCGCAGTCAATCAAGTGCATCAATGTTTGTAAAGCAGATCCAAGAGAACAAGATTCCAACCACTATTGAGGCCCTCCTCCACTCCCAACTACAAACTTTACCTGCCGATAAACTACCCGAGCATGTTATGCAATTTGGTGCACAACTTCGAGGGACTAGAGCACACTGGAATTCTCGTAGAAGAGAATTGACAGAAATGATCACACAAATAGGGTGCCCCACATTATTTTTCACACTTAGCGTAACAGACACAAAATGGCCAGACTTGCATGTTGTAATGGGTATCTCTCCACCTTCAAATCCAATTCTATGTCAATAATGGAGAACCTGCAATATCATTCAATGACCCCAGACTGTTTCTTTGTACATGCATAAAAGGTTTGAAATATTTCATCAGGAAATGCTTCAAAAACACTTCCATACTCACGACTTTTGGTATAGGTATATCACATCTTACTTTTCTCCCCACTCATTCTAGCTAAAACATACAACTTGTACATCTCTCTAACATTCTATTATTGGTTTTCATGCAGGTATGAATGGCAACACTGAGGCCCCACATATATTCATGGTTTCTTATGGTTACAAGGTGCTCCAGATATGGAAAATTTGGATTGGGAAGACCCCATACAAATAATTTATGCTAAGGGTTTCTTTGACAAATATGTAACAACTTGGAATCCCCGAAGTGACCATAGTACAAATCTACACATGCATCGATGCATTGAGGATGACCCTTGTTTAAAAGATACAACATCCCTCCTTAATTTACATCCATTTAAGGACTACACAGAGCTCCTCAATCAGGTACAACACCATACAAAGTGCACAGAGACAACATGTCTCCGTATGAAAGCCTCCAAACTCCAATGCAAATATAATTTCCCATGGGCCTTACAGTCTACTTCTTCTCTCTTCATTGATGCTTCTGGTAAAAAAAAATATGAACTTGCCAGGAATGATGATTGTCTAAACATCCATAACCCTGACATACTAACAATATGGAAAGCAAATATGGATTGTCAACCTATCCTCTCCTGTCATGTAGTTATGAAATATATTTCCAAATATGCTTCGAAAGCAGAGGGCCGGTCATAAATCTATCATCATATGTTGACTAGAATCATAGATACATTGAGCCCAATAGATCTTTCTTCATTTACCTATAGACGTTTGCACACAGAAGCTATAGTCGACCGAGATATAGGCACCCATGAAACCTTTCATATGCTACAAAAACTTCCCCTTGTCACATGTAGTCGGCTTTTCATGACACTAAATGTTGGTCACCATATATTTCGTCTAGTCTCCAAAGATCCATCTAATTGTTTATTTGGATCTATCTTCATTGATGCATATGTCACTCGACCTCCTTGCCTTCAACCCCCCCCTCTCATTAAAATTGCAAAATATTGGTCATATAGTCGCCATCGAAAAAGTAACCCTTGGCGACGAAGGAGCTCTCTAGTAATTGTCCTTATCTGGCCACGCTTCACAGTCATTTTGACACTATATTCCAAATCCTTTGAACAATTTTGTTGGAGTGAGTTGCTACTATACAAACCATTCAGTAACTTTGCAACTGGCATAGGCCTCTCAAGAGATACTATCATACACAATTGCTAGAACATAAAAGGAACCTACCATGCATGGCATGTAGACCATTCCCTTGCAAATGTTGAAGAACCACCACCATAAGAAGATGAAGAAAATGATACCAATAAGCATCCCGACATGGAGATAAATAAGTGGGAATTATTATCAAGGTTGATCCCTGCTGCCAATATAGACTTCAACGAGCTTGACATTCTTGGACATCATGAATTTGACACCAACTATTCTTGGAACAACCCAGACATTCCAGAAGCAGTTCTTACTTATGCAACACAATTCATTGAAACCAATTGACCTTGTATGAATGCGCTACACAGGAATGAACCTATCAATCTAGAGGCTACTACATTGTTAGACAAACAATATCATGCATTAAATATAGTATTACATCATTCACAACAAAAAGGAAATAAAACATCACTAATGATGATCATCCAAGGAACTGCTGGCACTGGAAAATCCTATCTAATCAATTGCATTAAAGCTTCTTTGAATCAACAATCTCCAAATGGACACAGTCCAATACTACTTCTTTCTCCCACTGGAGTTGCAGCTTTCAACATACAAGCAACCACTATATATTCAACACTTAAGATTCCAATACAAAATTTCCAACCTTTGCAAACACAAACATTGGCAGTGTTCCAGAAAATGATGAAACATATTCGTTATGTCCTCATTGATGAAATGAGCTTCATCGGGCCTAAACTATTTGTGCAAATTGAAATCCGTCTACGTGAAGCCTTTCCAGAAACCAACAATTTTCCATTCGGTCATTGCTCTATAATTCTTGTTGGTGATCTAGGACATCTCCCGCCTATTATGGATAAACCTTTGTATACATGTGCAACACCAGGAAGGTCTTTGTGGAACTCCTTCACCACTATTGTAACCTTGCAAACAAGCTTCCACCAACAAGGGTAGGATATAGAACAAGTCCAGTTTTGTTGCCTATTGACAAACATCCGAAATGCATCTCTACTACAAGAAGATTGGGAGATCCTTCAATCCCATACAAATTCATACTTGTCTACAATAGAATGCAAAGACTTTGATGCGGCCATACACCTATTTGCAACAAATACTTTGGTGTATCGACATAATAAAAAAATGATTAAATCCTTGAATAGGCCAATAGCACGCTGCATTGTCAAACGCTTTGGCTCTTCTATATCTAAGGAAGATGATGACCATCAATTAGAACAAGAAATCTTGTTATGCATTGGCCAACGTGTTATGTTGACCTGCAATTTATGGATCCAAACAAGATTGGTTAATGGAGCACTAGGCTTGGTCACTCAAATTGCCTACACAAAATCAACCCTCCAAGCTTGCCAACACATGTCGTTGTGGAGTTTGATACATATCTCGGTCCACCATGGGGAAATGTCAACCCCAAAAAAATACCAATCCCACCTATTAAACGTGGCAATAAGAAACAAATCCCACTCAAAATGGCATGGGGTTTGACTATACATAAATTCCAAGGATTAACACTCTCCAAGGCAACCATAGACATTGGAAAGGTTGAACAACAAGGCTTAACCTTCACTGCAATATCACGCATCAAATCATTAGCAGGTTTGTGCATCTCCCCCTTCTTCTCTTTTGACTGTTATGCAAAAATGCAAGATAGCACATCTGTTGCAATGAGAAAAAAAGAAGAAGCACGCTTACATGCTTTGTCATTATAACCCATAACTCTATGATATGTACTTCATCTCTTTTTCCTTCATATCCTCATGGATTCATCTAGTCTCTTATAATGCCTTTTCAAATACTGAACTTACTGGAAGCAATCTTATATGGTTTCACGTTGTAACCCATTCTTACTCTTCTCATATGACTAAATTTACTCCATCTCTTTGTCCTTCATATGCCATGGATGCTCCTTGTGTCTTAATATATTTAGCACACATTTTCATGTTCTTTTTTATTCCTTAAAAATTTTCAACTCACTTTTCCTATTTCGTACATTACTTCACATACCACATAAGATATTAAATCAATGTACTTTTTTTACATTGACTTAAGATGAAAAACACATAAAATAACATTAAGGTTAAGCTTGCAATTTGTACACGTTCCTTTAAACATCTTTTATACCAAATACCATTAATATAAAAATCAACCATTATTTCGGCATTCCCATTCGCCCGCTTAGGGGGTATGCTAATTTAGTATTTAGTTTAATTGTGATCTTAAAAATAAATTATTATTATTATTATAAATTGCATTTTATTAAAAAAATGAAATATACAGAAATAAAAAATTAATTTTAAATTAAAATTTAACATAAAATAATGTGAATAAAAAATAGAATAAATACTTTCTAATTTTGAAGATATAATATTTAAGCAAAGGAAAAAAACATATTTAATAATTAAGGCTTCTTCTTAAGTGTCAAAATATGGAAAAAATATTGAATAAAGAAAAACAAATGTTCAATTTCGCAGTTCTCAAGGCAACATTTGGTGTAACAGTGGAAGAATTCAATTCCGTTCCATTCACATAACAGTATCTGTGACCAAGTTCCATCCAGATTTTAATGCATCTTCTCTCATAAGTTTGTCCTGGAGAAACAATCACAAAATCTTCCATCGGGGCCATGGAAATTGGACAAATAAATTCTGTCAGCCATTGTGAATTAGTTGTAGGCAGGTGCTTGATCAGTTTCTTCTTCCACAACGACAAACGCCCTTTGTTGAAGCTCATCTATCGTTTTTCAAACTATTTGACCCGAAATCATTCTCCTGGGGGTCAAATTGTTGATAAAGATTGGATAGTACGGGTAGAGTTTTCTCTCAGGGGTAATCCAACAAGCTACTGCATCTGATTAGAATAAGTGCATATTGCAGGGATGAAAGTGTTGTTGAATTTCCACTGAAACCTAATCTGCTATAAACCTGTTTTAAAATCTCACTCCTATGATAAAGTAAAAGGGATACTTGTTGGTCCTTTTGCTTTATTCTCCAAATCTACTCGTTTTAAACATGCAACAACTATCTTTTCCACAACATCCTACATTAGTTTCCACTACTTGCCAGTCTAAAAGAAATATTTTTCATTCTTTTTCATAGTTCTTCAAATATGTGCCCCAAAGAGCATTATTTTGGCTTTCCCTTTATTAGATGAAAACAAATTTATCTCTTTTGCATCCAAAATTTGGCTTGGCATTCAGAGACAGCCGACTCAACGTTCAAAGAAATAAGCAACGATAACTGTAAAATATCTTAACGCCTCCATGAAGGAGAGCACAATACAAGATTCTTGAAGCCAGAAAAATGCATTTGCACAATTGACAACAACATTTACCCTTTTTTAACCATAAATTATCAAAATTATGCACCGTTCACAATTTCGACTGCTCCCGGATAACTGAAATTCCTGGTCCAAGCAAATGTTCTGTCTTCGCCCTCAATTCGTTTAGTCCACGTACTGCAAAAGATGATAATCGGGAAATTTTGCTCTGAATCAGAGAAAAATGGCCATGTAAGTTGTTTTGGGCATTGGGGCTTGGACGGATCCCTACTAGCCTTCCCTTCACAACCCATTTCGACTCATTGAAAAGATCTTTCCTTGATCCGGGTCTTGAGTGCTCATGATCTTTCCCTAATACTACAAGGTCTAATCGAGCTTGAGATGGATCAGATATTTCGTCTCATGGTTCAGCAAATCTTTTCTTATTTCGGGATTCGGGGGCTAGGTGATCTGTTTGTGAATGCGCACTACCCTTCGGGGTGTGCTCCGAGGCCCTCCACTCCATTGATCTACTGCCAATATAATAAGTCTATCATAATTTTTTCTTATTTTTTCGTTGGAGAAGCAAAAGATATGACCAATTTTTCATCCGCACTTGATGCAACAGTTAAAATTGGGCTTAAACAAGGGTTGGAAAAAGGGATTTCCATAGGTGGCAACGGATCTGCAAGTTTTGCTTTGTGGGAATTCATTTCATGGTATGGAAATACATTGGCGATGAATCACGGTGTGAGCAGTGGAAAGATTTTTGGTGTAGGCTACTGCATAATCCTGGGTGGGTTGTAAGTCTTACTACTTTTCCTTAGTTTTACTTTAATTATTGTAATTTTATTCTTTAGATGGAAAACATAATTATTGATCTCAAATTCAGGTCTATGGTAGGCAAGCTTCAAAATCTCAAGAACTTTTCTGAGGCAGGCGTTGCGGCTATCGCATATCTAAGATGATTGACAGAGTACCATAAATAGATTCATATTTCTGAGGATGTGAAAGGAAAAGAACTGAAAAAGGTTTCGGGGGAGGTCGAATTTTAGAAAGTTCAATTTGAGTATCCATCCAGACCATAGCATGATATTTCACATTTTTTTTCTCACTATTCCTGTAGGCGAAGTAGTGGCTTTAGTGGGCGGCAGTGGATCTGGAAAATCGAACGGTTCTACGATCCACGTAAAGGATAAATTCTTCTGGATGGAGAGAATATTAAAGGTTTGCAACTAAAATGATTGTGGAACCATGTCCACAGTCGGTACATGTCCGCGTCCTCTGTTTTCCCCGCTGCGCTACGATCTGCAAAGCAGCTGCTAATTAAAAAATATTACAGTGGCCCTGCTTTTGGCCACTGGTGTTGCTGGTGCATTTCCAGTGGGCACCATAGACTGGTTGCAAGGGAAAGTGCGACAACGAAATTTACGTCATGTGACCAGAAATGTATTGTAGTTGTAAGCACCATAATATGTTTTAGTCAACGTGGTGTTTAATTTGTAGTACCATGTACCGATGTGATTTGTAATAGCCTGTACCCTGTGAATGGGAACCATGCGTCCAACATAATAAACGTGTTGAAAAACTTGTTATTTATGATGGGGACAGAGAAAATGTGGTTTGACCCATGAGATAACTCTGTTCTCATTAATTTCTGACCGCTAATTTCTAACTGCTATGTTGACAGGATAATAGTTGATATCTCAAACAAACTGGGTAAAGAAGTCAATGAGAAAGAGGATGTGGCAAGAGGCTATAGGTCCAAAATTGGAAGGGATGTTTTCAATGATGGCATGGGTGGATAAGAGTGTTGGTTTCTCAAAATCTATCAATCTGTTGACAAGTTTTCTACAAAACTTGTCCCTAAGATATGTCTTCCGCATAAATATAAATGACTTGCATAAAACAACAATAAATAAATTGCAAAGTCTTTCTTATTATGCTAGCTAATAAATGCAATTTGGAAATTTCCCCCAAAATGTACATGACAACCCACCATTTTCATTTAATTCATTATACCAACCATCAATCAAAGTCAAAGAAGGTATTCAATGAATCTATATTTTTTTTTATGCAATATAATTTACATAGTTATTAAACCATTCAATTAAATATTTAATAATCTAATTTAATAATTAATACATTAATTAATTATACTAGTGTACATGTGTAGGGAATGTGTGCGTAGCTAGCGGACACAAAGCCTACACATATGCTAACGATAAACAATCAATGCCTCTAGTGCATAGTTCCTATATGATCACAATAAGGCATGTAGGACAACAAATGCATCATTTAGTAATTATAACTAACAAAACTACAATAACTCATCAAGAATTGATCACCACACTTAGAATATCAAAAAAGAAATCATAATGAGTGTTTTGGAACCAAGTGAGAAATCAAGAGTGGCACGACTAATCCCATAACAATTTTCTCAACTAACATCGAATCTTCCATCTTATCCTTTCCTCTGCTGGACTAAGTTGGAACATCAACTGTATTGAGCTAAATCCAAATAGAAACAGTAAGTGGAAGTGTCATGCATCTCAACTAAGCTTCCCCAACAGGCAACTAGCAGTCACAATCACACATCTAAGGGAGCGTGAATTCACATAGCCCTCCCACGACTCTAGGGTTTTGGAGGATAAATGGTGGGAAATACCTCCACCCCTCCTCATAGAACTAGGGTCAACATCCTACATCAAGCCATATTGTGCAACTATTGTTCTTAGAGTCACGTCATCAAACAACCACTTTAGGCAAGTTGTTCATACTGTCAAAACTACACTTACCACAGATCATAGAAATATTTATAATCATAAATTAAATAATAAGTGAAACTTATAGAATATTCTATTTTTTTTGTATGTCTATGACATCCAAGTTACCTCGGCACTACAATCATTTGGCTATCACATAGCTCATCAACCTATATGTTAGTTCACTAATAATTCATATCTATACATATACATCACAATTTCATATAAGAATCCACATCTAAATTAATGTTCAATTAAGAAGTGTATGTAGACATGTTTAACCAAATCACATAATGATCAACATCATGAACATATGATAATAAAAATAATATTATGCAACACATAAATAGTTCCATATGTACACCTATCACATTTCTATATTAGTTTCACTAAGTCCAAATAGTTGTTTAACAATGAATTACTATGATAAGAAAATGAAAGTTCTAACTACCTTAGGCCAAAATATGGGGTGTTACATACACCGACCCTTCAAGAAACTTCATCCTGAAGTTATGGTCATTCATAAAATAAGGAAAATTCACAAGACAACTACCATGTGTCTTTCTTGATAGCAATCATGTGCTATAATGGTCCCACTAGACCTTTAGTTCATGAAAACCATGTTGAATCTAGTAATATTTTGGTTGAGACTACCCCTATGCAACAAGCTTCTTAATATGCCCCAAATCTATTTTATTACAACTCATAATTAATTTAATGAAAAGACACACTTATCTTATATATTTATCCTTCCTAAGTTCTATATTAAAGTACAATCTAGTAGTTTGTCCACCAATTATAATCTTATCTTGATAATTATAAACAATCGTTATTGACTTTGATTATTTCTTTAGGTTGATAATACGAATGTGCTTAGGAACATTGACTAAGATATTGCTAATTGATTGTCATTTGATGTCGTCACTTCATGGTTTATTTGGTCATCGTCCCCAATCACTCTTCCTCTTAAGTCATAAAAATTAGATCTTGACCAAGTACAATGTCGAGTGTAGGATCTCTTCATACTAGTCGAGGATTATCAAGAATACACTATTACAAATGTCCCTATATGTGATAAGTACCATGCCGAAAAAGCGATTTAGTGAACATTCCTATACCAATAATAAATTACTAAAGTTATATTTTCCCTTGTGATCAATACAAACCATGCTTATGACTATGTTTTCATTTGAAATCAAGTTTACTAAAGGCCTTACACTTACTAACAAAGTGGAGTACGACTCCTAAGTCATACATCACACAATGTTCCCACCTCAACAATTCTTTTGTCGGCTACAAGATTTGTTTCAATATGATCACCCAAACCTTAAAACATATCGAGTTGGACTTTAATTATAATTTGCACTTTGAGTTATCTATTATGTACTCTAAGAAATAGATTCCACACTCTACCTTGAAGGGGTTACATAATTCTACACTTACTGTCGTTATGTTGCTCACAATGCCATGTATTTTGGCAATGCTTTGAATGCATTAAAATTTCTCATGAAACCCACTCTTATGGTGACTTGGGTTGAATGCCAATTTATTTATTTAATTTTTGTTTAATCGTGGTTCTTGGTTAAGGACATTAATTGGGATTTAAGTGGGTTTCCCTATTGCAATGCAATGTACTTATACTCTTGATGCCGCCCTATTTCCATAACAAGGTAGCTAAACAACTACACAATGCCATGCACCACATTTATAGTTTAAATATATATAACACATTTAATTAATCTAATTGATTTATTCTAACAATATATTTTACTATTGCTTAATCTTTTGATACACTTGCAATATGAGGAGGTTCTCACTATTACGCACTCCCTTGGAATTTTCTATTATGGAAGGACTCTACATTTTTTTTCCAAAAAAAATTATCTCGAATTTATATAGCAAATAAATTCATTTACAAAAGGAGGACTGTGATCAGTTTGGTCATAATGCTCTCGCATTAAGGGCCCATACCATCAATACAGCCATAATAATGATAGCTTCCCATGCTAGAGAATGAGAGTAAACTTATCTAGAGACTAAGACTTCCCATCATACCAGTAATCAGATTTTGGAACCGATTTCAGTGCTACACGATTTCAGTACTACATATAAGTGAGCCGACCACATTATTCAAAAATATTTAATGTGGTAATGGGGACCTCGTTCCCTCTATCACAGTGATAGATCGAGAGCCTCCCTACCACTGCGGATAATGCCCTCTTAGAGAGTGCGTCAACAGCCCTATTATGTAAGCGAGAAACATGCTGAAAGTTGAGATTGGAGAAGCGTTGTGAGAGGTCCCTCGTTTGTTGCAACCAACCTTCCAAATGGATGGAGTTGAGCTTGCACTTGTTTGAGATCCAATCTATAATAACTTTCGAGTCGCCCTGGACGTGTAGGTCGTCGATAGACCAAAGAGCAGCAAGGTAGAGCGTGGCCCATAAACCCAGCAGCTCAGCTCTCATATTTGTGCCAGCTCCACCATTGATAAACCAGTTTGTGATTCTGGACTGGTGTGATTTGAAGAAGCCTCCAGCGCTGCAACAGGAGCCATCTGACAGTGCTGCTCCATAAAAAAACGCTATGGTGTGACCCTCATCCAAGTCGAGAGTCAAGGCACGTTGAGGGGCGTTTCTGACAGTGGAAGAAAGCCAGTTGAAATTTGCCAGAATCTTATGGAATACCTTTGACCATGAAGGCTGGGCGTCCTCAAAGATCGCGCGATTTCTCTCGAGCCATATTTGCCAGCTGAAATGGATCGACAGACTAGGTGGGGCCGATTTATGCGAGAACCAAAGTGGGAAGATTTCGGAGATAGAGGAGCCACACCAAGAAAGCTGGAGAGAAAAATGCTTTGTAACTCGGTGCCAGACATCAGATGAAAATGGACAAAACATCAAGAGATGATGTAGATTCTCGGGCGCGTTTTTGCAGAGTGGGTAGATACTTGGCCCCACCCAGCCTTGCCTTTGTAAAGCTTCCCAGGTGAGAATCTTGTCTTTACCGATTAGCCAGGAAAAAAGTTTAAGTTTGAGAGGCAAATGTAGCTTCCAAAGCTTGTTGATCCACGACAAAGCTGGGACAGAGGTAAGCTGATTTTGAAGCGCATGATAAAGGTTTTGTACAGTGATCAAACCAGATCCATCACCGCCGGCCCATAACAGAACGTCCGGCTCTGCCCTGAGTGTAATGCCGACACGTTTAAGAGCAGATGTAAAACTAATCCACTCAGAAGCGAGCGGTTCGCTCAGCAAGAGTGCGCTATCAGTCCTCCAAATGTCTGGTAGAGGCGTTTCACCTGTCATTTTGATCTGTGCAAGAGTATAAATATTGTTAGCCTGGAGGTGGAGCCTCATCGATGGGGAAAGATAAGAGTGGTCCCCCAATCCCAGAATTAAATCCCTACCAATAAGTATCTCCGAGCCATCCCCAGGCTTCCAGCATAGCCAATGGAGTATAACTGGAGATGAGGCCACCAAACCTTTCCAGAAGGGAGAGGCCCTCTTCATCTGGATAGTTGGTTTGCGAAGCCAATGGAGGAGCGACTTAGAATCAAGATACTTATCAATAATAATTTTATTCCAAATACTGCCAGTGGAGACAGCTCTCCAGAAGGAACTGGCCAGGAGCGTTACATTGAAAGTAAAGAGGTTTTTGAGGCCCCATCCGCCTTCCCTTTTTGATTTAGATAAGGACTGCCAGCTACTAAGATGAAATCGTTTTTTGTCGGCTCTTCCACCCCACAAAAAATTGAAAGCTAGTCTACACAGTGAAGTGATTATCTTTGAAGGAACCCTCTCCAGCAACATCCAGTAAACTGCCAGACTATGGAGAACAGATTGAACCAGGATCAACCGTCCACCCAATGACAACCACTTGTTACACCAGAAGCCGATTTTTCTTTCGAAGATGGCCACCAACCAACGCCAGTCTTCAGGGGAAGTGGCTCCCAACTTCAAGTGGAAACCCAAATAGGTGAATCCCTCACTCAAATTCTTAAAGGTGAGAGGGATAGTGGCTTGGAGAAGATGGAGCCCGGTCTCAGAAAGACCCCAGTAGTGAACAGATGACTTAGAGACATTAATGGATAATCCAGAAACCGAACAGAAGCGCTGAAGCACCTCTAGGATAAAAATCCATTCCACTGGATCAACATTGGACAAAAGGAGAACATCATCTACAAACATCAGATGGACAATCTTGACAAGTTTTGAAACCTTAATGCCTGAAATTTTGTGCTCGGAGAAGCTTTTAGATAGAAGAATGCTGAGTCCTTCCATTATCAAGATGAAAAGATAGGGGGAGAGTGGACATCCCTGTCGAAGTCCTCTCTTGCTTTTGAAGAAAGTGGAAGGACTCTACATAAATATAAAGGTTGGCTTCTCGTATCACTTCACTGTATGTGTATGCCAATCAACATTAGTCTCTCTCTCTCTCTCTCTCTCTCTCTCTCTATATATATATATATATATATTATTTTCAAACTAATATTATATTGAAAAAAAAAAACAATGTTATTTGCAATCAAAGTAAAGTCTAGTTGAGTATACAAAAGCCATTTTTAAAAAATTGCTAGGGAATTGAGTTTTAAATGTAATAAGCAACAAGTCAAATTTCAATAACTGATTGAATTTATCCATACAAATTGGTGATAATCTCCAATTCATCAATTCACTAGATTTCATAAAATCAACTAACTAAATTAATCAATTTACTACATTTCATAAAATAAAATAAAAATTTAAATATCCAACTATGATCATATTTATACCGTAGGTTATTAAATAATAACTTAATGTTTAAAAAACAAACAAACTACAATATATCAATATTTTACACCTCACTTACTTGCAACACTAAATACAATGCATAATTGATAATTATGTAATCTCATAACACTGCAAATTTCTAAATTCATTAAGAGCTAAAGCTTAATAAGATGCAAAGTTCACAATTTTGTAGGTGATTGGATCTTATCTCCAATTTCTTAATCTTGATATAAAAATCCATTACAAATGATAATAATAACTCATAATATATGTATCAAAAAATTATTAGTTTGTTTATATCAACCACCCTTATTATTAGTCATCAACCTCCCTTATCTAGTTTTTTGGGAAAAGTTTAAAATAAAACTAAAATATAAATGACTTGCTTAAAACAACAATAAATAAATTGTAAAGTCTTTCTTATCATGTTAGCTAATAAATGCAATTTGGAAATTTCCCCCAAAATGTACATGGCAACCCACCCTTCTCATTTAATTCATCATACCAACCATCAATCAAAGTCAAAGAAGGTATTCAATGCTTCCAGATGTTTTTTTTTATGCAATATAATTTACATAGTTATTAAACCATTCAATTAAATATTTAATAATCTAATTTAATAATTAATAGATTGATTAATTATACTACTGTACATGTGTAGGAAATGTGTGTGTAACTACCAGACACAAAGCCTACACATATGCTAACGATAAACAATCAATGCCTCTAGTGCATAGTTCATATATGATCACAATAAGTCATGTAAGACAACAAATGCATCATTTAGTAATTATAACTAACAAAACTACAATAACTCATCAAGAATTGATCACCACACATATAATATCAAAAACGAAATCATAATGAGTGTTTTGTAACCAACTCAGAAATCAAGAGTGGCACAACTAATCCCATAACAATTTTCTCAACTAACATCGAATCATCCTTCCTTCCTAACATACTTTCATCTTCCATCCTATCATTTCCTCTGTTGGATTAAGCTGGAGCATCAACTATATTGACCTAACTCCAGATAGAACCCGTAAGTGGAAGTCTTATACATCTCAACCAAGCTTCCCCAACGGGCAACTAGCAGTTTCCATCACACATCTAGGGGAGCATGAATTCACACAACCCTCCCACGACTCTAGGGGTTTGGAGGATAAATGGTGGGCAATACCTCCATCCCTCCTCATAGAACTAGGGTCAACACCCTACATTTAGCCATATTGTGCAACTACTGTTCTTAGAGTCACATCATCAAACAACCACTCTGGGCAAGTTGTTCATCCTTTCAAAACCACACTTACCACAAATCATAGTAATATTTCTAATCATAAATTAAATAATAAGTGAAACTTATAGCATATTCTATTTTTTTGTATGTCTACGATATCCAAGTTACCTCAGCACTACAATCATTTGGCTATCACATAGCTCATCAACCTATACGTTAGTTCACTAATAATTCATATCCATACATATACATCACAATTTCATATAAGAATCCACATCTATATTAATGTTCAAATAAGAAGTATATGTTGACATGTTTAACCAAATCACATAATGATCAACATCATGAACATATGACAATAAAGATAATATTGTGCAACAAATAAATAGTTCTATATGTACACATATCACATTTCTATATTAGTTTCAATAAGTCCACATAGTTACTTAACAATGAATTACTATGATAAGAAAATGAAAGTTCTAATTGCCTTAGGCCAAAATATGGGGTGTTACATACACCCGCCCTTCAAGAAACTTCGTCCCAAAGTTATGGTCGTTCATAAAATAAGGAAAATTCACGAGACAACTACTATGTGTCTTCCTTGATAGCAATCATGTGCTATAATGGTCCCCCTAGACCTTTAGTTGATGAAAAACATGTTGAATCTAGTAATATATTGGTTGAGACCACACCTATTCAACATGCTTCTTAATATGCCCCAACTCTATTTTATTACAACTCATAATTAATTTAATGAAAATACACTTCTCTTATATATTTATCCTTCCTAAGTTCTATACTAAAGTACATTCTAGTAGTTTGTCCAACAATTAAAATCTTATCTTGTTATTGGTTCTTTAGTTAAGTGAATCTTATATTGAGTTTGATCATAATTTCATTAAGTCATACACACAATCCCACCTGTGATATCTTGATAATTATAAACAATCGTTATTAACTTTGATTATCTCTTTAGGTTGATAATACAAATGTGCTTAGGAACATTGACTAAGATATTGCTAATTGATTGTCATTTGATGTCGTCACTTTATGATTTATTCGGTCATCGTCCCCAATCGCTCTTCCTCTTAAGTCATAAAAAATAGATTTTAACCAAGTAAAATGTCGAGTGTAGGAATCTCTTCGTATTAATCGAGGATTATCAAGAATACATTATTACAAATGTCCCTATATGTGATAAGTACCATGATGACAAGTGATTTAGTGAACATTCCTATACCGATAATAAATTACTAAGGTTATATTCTCCCTTGTGATCAATACAAACCATGCTTATGACTATGTTTTCATTTGAAATCAAGTTTACTAAAGGCCTTACACTTACTAACAAAGTGGAGGACGACTCCTAAGTCATACATCACACAATGTTCCCACGTCAACAATTCTTTTGTCGATTACAAGATTTGTTTCAATATGATCACCCAAACCTTAAAACATATCAAGTTGGACTTTAATTATAATTTTCACTTTGAGTTCTCTATTATGTACTCTAAGAAATAGATTCCACACTCTACCTTGAAGGGGTTACATAATTCTACACTTAGTGTCGTTGTGTTGCTCACAATGCCATGTATTTTGGCAATGCTTCGAATGCATTAAAATTTCTCATGAAACCCACTCTTATGGTGACTTGGGTTGAATGCCAATTTATTTATTTAATTTTTTTTTAATCACGGTTCTTGGTTAAGGACATTAATTGGGATTTAAACGGGTTTCCTTATTGCAATGCAATTGACTTATACTCTTGATGCCGCCCTATTTCCATAACAAGGTAGCTAAACAACTACACAATGCCATGCACCACATTTATAGTTTAAATATATATAACACATTTAATTAATCTAATTGATTTATTCTAACAACATATTTTACTATTGCTTAATCTTTTGATACACTTGCAATATGAGGAGGTTCTCACTATTACGCACTCCCTTCGAATTTTCTATTATGGAAGGACTCTACATAAATATAAAGGTTGACTTCTCGTATCACTTCATTGTACGTGTATGTCAATCAACAATACTCTATATATATTTTTATTTATTTTATTATTATTATTTTCAAACTAATATTATATTGAAAAAAAAAATGTTATTTGCAATTAAAGTCAAGTCTAGTTGAGTATACAAAAGCCAATTGTTTTTTTAAAATTACTAGGGAATTAAATTTTAAATGTAATAAGCTACAAATTTTAATAACTAATTAAATTTATCCATACAAATTGGTGATAATCTCCAATTCATCAATTCACTAGATTTCGTAAAATGAACTAACTAAATTTATCCATAGTGATAATCTCCAATTCATCAATTTACTACATTTCATAAAATAAAATAAAAATTTAAATATCCAACTATGATCATATTTATAAGGTAGTTTATTAAATAATAACTTAATGTTTAAAAAAAAAATACAATATATCAATATTTTACACTCACTTACTTGCAACACTAAATTCAATGCAAATTGATAATTATGTAATGTCATAACACTCTAAATTTCTAAATTCATTAAGAACTAAAGCTTAATAAGATGCATAGTTCACAATTTTGTTGGTGATTATATCTTATCTCCAATTTCTTAATATAAAAATCCATTATAAGTGATAATAATAACTCATAATATATGTATCAAAAAATTATTAGGATATATATATATATATATATATATATATATATAAATAATTTCTCAATTAAATTCAATATCATAACATATTAAATATTAATACTTTTCTTATCTAAAATTTTCATTAAATGTAATCCAAACAAAAAAAAAAGCACTTTGCATCTTTTCTTTTCAATTTATTGATTATGATACTCCAAACAAAATTTGAAAGCATTTGGGTTGTCAATGTTGTCATCTAGGATTTACGGTAAAAACTAAATTGGAAGTCATAATCATTAAAATTTACTTTTTATTTTATTATTATTATTTTTTATTATTTAAAAAAACTAATTTATTTAGTATAAATTTAATCAAACAATACTTTTTCTTTTCTTCATGCACAAAAGAAAACAAGATATCTAAATCAAATTACTCTCTTCATATTTTGGACTTTCAACGTCATGTTGTAAGAAACCAATAAAATGGCATCCTATTTGTAGGCAATATCTATTTAATGCTTATGATAACATATATCATCCAAACCTTGCAAGTGTTTACACAATGGGAGGGAGCTATCCGCAAATGCAAAATTAGTGATCTTGCAATTTCTTTATTTACCAAATATGTGCTTGGTAAGCAATCATGGAGATGACAAGGTCATTCCTCAAGGAAGAAGGAAGGTACTATCATATTTTGTGTGTACACGCTTTATTCCAACAAAAACTCCTTTCCATGTCCATTTTTATCATTGCAATTGATCCACTTTAACAATTCCAACAGGTGATGGACAATACTAAATATTTCAAAATATAACAAGTGTTGTATGGCAGCATAGTCTCTGCTAGGTGGAATGGGAATAAATTTAGCATTCAATAGAATAGTAGGTTCATGGACACAAAAACCAGACTCAGTTTTCTTTGAAACAAAGGTTCCTGGACACAAAAATTTTAGCATTTCCGAATTCGTTTTCATTACATCAACAAAGGTTCCTAGTATCTAAATTTGATAGTACATGAAATATTTAACATTTAAAAAATTCCATACTTTTGTAAAATTGAAATTTATCAAAAATTAATATGCTAGCATATCCAAAGTTTACCAAAAAAAAATAAAAATTAGCATTCCCGAATTAGTTTTCTTTGAAACAAAGGTTCTTGGACACAAAAAATTTAGCATTCAATAGAATAGTAGGTTCATGAATACAAAAACCCGAATTAGTTTTCTTTGAAACAAAGGTTCCTGGACACAAAAAATTTAGCATTTCTGAATTAGTTTTCGATACATCAACAAAGGTTCCTAGTACCTAAATTTGATAGTACAGGAAAGATTTAACATTTAAAAAATTCCATACTTATGTTTCTGTTCGAGACATTCAAACACAATAGAATACTAATAATGTCTTGCAACAAAGGTTCCTAGACACAAAAAATTTAGCATACAATAGAATAGTAATAATGTCTGTTACATCAACAAAGGTTCCTGGACAAAAAAAAATTAGCATACAATAGGGCACAAAAAAATTAGCATTCTCGAATTAGTTTTCTTTGAAGCAAAGGTTCCTGGACACAAAAAAATGAAATTTATCAAAAATTAATAATGTGTGTTACATCAACAAAGGTTCCTGGACACAAAAAATTTAGCATACAATAGAATAGTAATAACGTCTTACAACAAAGGCATTCCCGAATTAGTTTTATTTGAAAGTAATAACGTCTGTTACATCAACAAAGGTTTCTGAACAAAAAAAAAATTAGCATACAATAAGACACAACAAATTTAGCATTCCCGAATTAGTTTTCTTTCAAACAAAGGTGCTTGGACACAAAAAAATTGAAATTTATCAAAAATTAATCATGTCTGTTACATCAACAAAGGTTCTTGGACACCAAAAATGTAGCATACAATAGAATAGTAATAACGTCTTGCAACAAAGGCATTCCCGAATCAGTTTTCTTTGAAATTTATCAAAAATTAATAATGTTTATTACATATTTCTGAAAATTTAAATGCGTTTGTCATATAGACTAGGATTGGGGCTCCCGCGGACCATAAAAAGAAATAAGTACAAGAATTAGGAATGTCGAAAGAAGTGTGCGACGATAGAGAGGAAGACCTAAAAAGAAGAAATTGGAAGTTATGAGTGTTTGGTTACAATTTTCTATTTAAAGAGGTATAATAACTGGATTGATAAAGAAAACAAGATGACAGTATAGACTTACTATGAAGTCGATGCGATTTTGTTGCTATCGTCGATGTTCAGTGGAATCGTGTCAACTGGTTGTTGCCCTTCCTAGATGAGGTTGTCCATTCTCCATTGGAACCATTCTTCAATGTAACTTCTCATGACGGCCATGTTGATTTCATCCCGGATTTCTATGTCGTAAAGGTCATTTTCTAATTTCCTTAGATCCATTGAAATACTATGCAAACCATGTTCAATTTTTTCATTGTGTGCCAAATAGTCCAGTACCCAGCGCTCGATATCATCTACACGATGTTCAACTATGCCGTAAAACTTTTCAAAAGACAACCCCTTTAAAACATCAAGTTGTTCATCGAAGGTTTCTTTGGTCATTGACAAGGATTTGAGAATTAAGTTTGAGTCTTGAACCTCGTTGGTACTTCCGGTTAAGTCTATTTGGATCAGGTTTGTGAATAATTCTTCCTTTTCTAATATGGCTTGTTTACATGATTCGACAATGAGCTCCAAGTTCTTAACTTTCTTTGGCCAACATGCTTTTAAATTTTTGGTCCGCTTTGGGGAGGGGAGATTCTCTTGTATTTTTTTTCAGTTCCGAGGTGTTGATGGCATGGTTGGAAAAATGGGTCAGCACCTGTTCACAGAAAGATTGATCATTTTTTAAATTTGACTGCAAATGTTCGAGCAAATCATTTGCCCTCTTTTGGAAGGAAACTATATTTGGTGATGTTTCCCAGGCTTCAGTAACTAGTTGCATTATTTTCTTGATGTTATTCTCTACAAGGGATCTAGACAATGCAAGGAGGGTAGAGTATACTTTCATCTTGGCTGCAGTGGTAGCAGGCAGTTTTTTTCTAAAGGACTGGAAAATTCTAGGGTAGCAATGAAAGCCTCCTCAAATTCCTTGAGGCGGTCTTTTAGTCTGGCATTTTCCGCTTCAATTCCTCCAATGGAATCATCAAGAGCATCATTGGTTACGTGGTGAAATAGAGAGATTTGGAACAACCTCATTTTCCTAAAGTTAATCTATGTGTGAGATTTTCCTTTCCTATTTGTTACATATCTCTTTTCAATGACCATATTTTTAGATTGGCTATAAAAAACAACGCTTTGGAATATGAAGGATTCATCTTCGTAAAAAATGTTGGTCTCAGCTACTTCCATTGCAGACGAACCAACTTTGTGCATGTGCTCAGTTTCAATTTCAATTTTCAACTGTTCACTTTCAATTTCGAGTTCGTTCGCCTGCCCTGCATTGTTTTTTCTCTTCTTCGTCAGTGGAATTTTGTGAGAACTATCAATTTTTATGCGAGGAGGGTTCTTATCTCCTCCTCCATTTGAAGATTTATGGGTTGCTTTCTTACTAGGGTGGGTCGTTGAAGCGATTCTCTGTGATGTCGTTCTCTTGGGAGTGCTGGCGGGGGATTGGGCACTCTTCTCACCAGATACTTTCCCCTGTTGTCTGTACAATTTAGTCGCGCTTTACAATGTCTCTACGTCGCAATCACCATAAGCATGATTGTTGTTTTCACTGTCCCTATCTTCGGTTAGGTGTCTATGGATAAAAGAGACGCTAAAGCCAATTGTCGGTAAATGTTCTTGAAAAATCCCATTAGGGTCAAACCCTTTTAGCCTTTCAACATATGTTAGGTTCAATTTATTGAAATGGCCGGAAAATTCGTCAATCTTGTTGACGTTTCTGCACATGAAGTCCCTGACTTTCCAAGGTAGAGGAATGAATTGTTTTTATTTCTTGTCATGGAAAAAATGCAACCAGCGGTTTTATTGCCTTGCTATTTCTGCAACAAACATCTTGTCTGTGATGTGGCATGGAAGGAAAGCATGATTTTCCTTGGAGCCAAATACCATTAGTAGACTGTGATTTTCCTTTTATTCAAGTGTGCCCTTCCTATTCAAAAACTTGGTTGCCTGGCCAGACATCCGCGGAGCATCCTTCCCTAACAATAAATCTTTGAAAACTGAGACAAAGTCATTAAAAACTTCATAAAAACAATGGGAGGCTTTGTGCCTCAACAGGGCCTGGTACCAGAATGTTACTAGGTCGAATCCACAGTTTATTTTCTTGGAAAGAGACAGTTTTGGAAACGGACATCAACACACTATTGTGAAAATCAAGTAGGATGACATATAAAATTTATTTGATTCTTTGAATCGTGACAAATGGGAACAAATCTCAATGGAAATTAGCTTCCCCCAATCAAAAATGAATTGTTCCTTGACTGTGAAGTACAAAATATAAATAATTATATGGGAAATGCTTGTCGTGGATGCCTGTCCCATTATTCTTGTAAACAACCAAGCAATTTCCCAGAATGAATTTATAAAGGAACTTACCTGCAAATTTTTGATATCTTCAGGAACTGTTGTCGGGTCTTCTAGGAACTCGACTAAGATGTCCAACCCGTTATCATGTTTTTCTAGGAACTTCTTGCAATCTTGTCCTCTAAAGGTCAATGTTGGCTCCAACAATTTTAACATATTGCGGAAGACCCGAGGTGACAAAGAAACAAGAGAATGGTCGCGTAGTGGAACAATTCTTTGGCTTGGAATATATTTTTTGAGGCACCAAGAGACTACCTCCTTACAGTAAAAAACCTCAGGAACACAGCCTACACGAGCAATTCCAGAGGTCCAAATTGTTGTGTATGTGTTATATTCTTTGCACAAGTAGTAGTATTTGAGCGTATGCACCGGGCACGCAGGGGTCCGGGGGCAACGCCCCCAGAATTTTTTTTTCTGCCTCGGGAAACATGACACCTACCTCGAGAAATGTGTCATGTGTTTAGGTGGTTTTTCGGCACATGGTTTTTGCCGATGGTTTTCTATTTTTCGGTAAGGAATTAGGGTTTTGGACTAATCCAGGTCATTGGGTTAGGGTTTTGGATGCCTCTGGATCCTATATGTATATTTTATTGTAAACAATATGTTGGTTTTCCCAGTTTTGGGTTTCCAGAGGAAAAATCTCTATGTAATGTTTGTATTTGCCATTATATATTTTCTGTTCTTTTCTGAATATCTATTTGCAGTAGATATTGTACAAGGTTAGAATTTACACAAATCACTTCGTTCTGGGTGGAACGGGATGAATAGTAAAAGTATGCCCTAGACCACTGGAATTTCTGGTCCTGATGTCTGAAGACATTTACTGTATCTCCACAAAATTGTTGTTGACCTGCTGCCATAAGTTTACAAGAACGTTTGTTTGCTCCAGACGATGAATGAAATGAAAAGTTGGAAGGGATAATATAACGCTGCACAAATCTTGGTCCAATGCGTGTGAATGGGAGATCTCCTTGAGACTTTCGCTCATTAATGACAATTTCGACGGTTGTTGCATGATGCATTGTTAACATTAAACACTAGTAATTGCATACATAGAATTGCGAACATGGAGGATACAACAATGAACGATTAAGCATTGTAGATTTCTTGAATGGGCCAACGCGACGACCTGTGTTTGAGATGAACAATCGAAATGGACAATATAACTCTCTATAGATCTTGGTTTAATGCGTAATAATGGGAGATATCCTCAAGCGTTTCGCTCATTAATGACAATGTTGACGGTTCCTGCATGGTCAGTTGTTAGCATGAAACGTTTCTAATTGCATACTAAGAAATAATTACGGAGGTTGCGGGGACGGGAAAAATCATATTCAAAATAGGGTTACAAGGTGAAACTGTTCGAGGTGAGGGAGCAAGGGTCAAAATGTATGTCTCAGAACTTTTTAAGTGCAATACACGTAACACCGAAGAGGGTATGATAGGACAGTCCAGAGGGAAATTTTTATATCACTAGTAAGAGCATAACTAATGTAGATTAGGAAGGACATGAAGTTAGTGGGGATGGAAGGCAACGACAAATACTTTGAAACATTTGTGAGCCATGGTAGAGTGAAGATTGCGAGTTCGAGGAGTCTATGGTGGAATTGTAGATCATGAAATTTTTGAGTGCACGATGTATATCATGGAACAAGAAGCAACATAGTTTGAAAGTGCCAACCCAGAAACCGTGGCCATAAAATTGGCTAAGCATGGAAAGGAACAACGGTCGGTCAAATTCGTCATGTGAGAATATAGATGGAGATGAAGATATGTCAGCCCGCCAACACTGGAACCCGAGATCATAGAAAGGCGACCAAGTATATAACCAAAAAGCGATAATACATGGGAAGAAGAAAAAGGAAAAATGACTAAGGAGTCTGCGGTGGAATTGTAAATCACAGAAATTTTGAGTGCAATATGTATATCACGAAACAAGAAGCAATAGAGTTTGAATGCGCCAACCCAAAATAGTGACTAAGAATTGGACATTTCGTGAACCCGTCAACACGAAGATCCAAAATAGGCTGACAAGGTCTCCCGAGAAGACGTGAGGCCCCAACAGTCAAATTGTATCGCTCAGAACATTTGAATGCATAATCTATAACATGGAAGTGGGGACGATGTCAGAACCTAGTAATCAATTTGTATATTGCGGAGGGTCTGATGCCAATTGTTTCATACCAATGTGTGCAGTTGTCACTAGTAAGAGCATAACTAATATATATTAGGAAGGACAAGAAGTTAGTGGGGATGGAAGGCAACGACAGATACTTTGAAACATTTGTGAACCATGGTAGAGTGAAGCTTGCGAGTTCAAGGAGTCTGCGGTGGAATTGTAGATGATGAAAGTTTTGAGTGCAAGATGCATATCATGGAACAAGAAGCAGCAGAGTTCGAAAGCGCCAACCTGGCAACCGCGACCATAAAATTGGCTAAGTATGGAAAGGAACAACGGTTAGTCATATTTGTCATGTGAGGATATAGATGGAGATGAAGATATGTCAGCCCACAAACGTTGGAACCCGCGACCATAGAAAGATGACTAAGTATATAACCAGAAAGCGATAATACACGAGAAAAATAAAAGGGAAAAAGGGTTGAGTGGGTGGTGGAATTGTAGATCACGAAAATTTTGAGTGCAAGATGTATATCACGAAACAAGAACCAACAGAGTTCGAAAGCGCCAACCTGAAACACTGACCAAGAATTGGACATTTCGTGAACCTGTCAACATGAGGATCCAAAACAGGCTGACAAGGTCTCTCCAGAAGACGTGAGGCCTCGGCGTTCAAATTGTATCGCTCATAAAATTTGAATGCATAATCTGTAAGATGGAAATGGGGACGATGTTGGAATCTGGTAGTCAATTTGTATATTGTGGAGGGTCTGATGCCAACTGTTTCGTACCAGTGTGTCTAGTTTTCACTAGTAAGAGCATAACTAATGTATATTAGGAAGGAAAGGAAGTTAGTGGGGATGGAAGGTAACGACAGATACTTTGAAAATTTTTTGAGTCATGGTAGAGTGAAGCTTGCAAGTTCGAGGAGTCCACGGTGGAATTGTAGATCACGGAAGTTTTGAGTGCGCGATGTATATCACGGAACAAGAAGCAGTAGAGTTCGAAAGCGCCAACCCGAAAACCGCGGCCATAAAATTGGATAAGTATGGAAAGGAACAATAGTCGGTCGTATTTGTCATGTGAGGATATAGATGGAGATGAGGATATGTCAGCCCGCCAACGCTGGAACCCGCGATCATAGAAATTCAACTAAGTATATAACCAGAAAGTGATAATACACGGGAAGAAGAAAAGGGAAAAAGGGTTGAGTGGGCGGTGGAATTGTAGATCACAAAATTTTTGAGTGCAATATGTATATCACGGAACAAGAACCAACAGAGTTCGAAAGTGCCAACCCGAAACAATGACCAAGAATTGGACATTTCGTGAACCCATCAACACGAGGATCCAAAACACGCTGACAAGGTCTCTCTAGAAGAGATGAGGCCTCGACGTTCAAATTGTATTGCTCAGAACATTTGAATGCATAATCTGTAACACGGAAATAGGGACGATGTCGGAATCCGATAGTCAATTTGTATATTGCGAAGGGTCTGATGCCAACTGTTTCGTACTAGTGTGTCCAGTTTTCACTAGTAAGAGTATAACTAATGTATAATAGGAAGGAAATGAAGTTAGTGGGGATGGAAGGCAGCGACAGATACTTTGAAACATTTGTGAGTCATGGTAGAGTGAATCTTGCGAGTTCGAGGAGTCTGCGGTGGAATTGTAAATCACAAAAATTTTGAGTGCACGATGTATATCACGGAACAAGAAGCATCAAAGTTCGAAAGCGCCAACCCAGCAACCACGGCCATAAAATTGGACAAGTATGGAAATGAACAATGGTTGGTTGGATTCTTCATGTGAGGATATAGACTGAGATGGAGATATGTCAGCTTGCCAACATTGGAAGCCGCGATCATAAAAAGGCCACTAAGTAAATAACCAAAAAGTGATAATACACAGGAAGAAGAAAAGGGAAAAAGGACTAAGGAGTCCACGATGGAATTGTAGATCACATAAATTTTGAGTGAAAGATGTATATCATAGAACAAGAAGCAACAGAGTTCGAAAGCGCCAACCCGACAACCGCAGGCATAAAATTGGCTAAGTATGGAAATGAATAGTGGTCGATCAGATTCATCATGTGAGGATATAGATGGAGATGAAGATATGTCAGCCCGCCAACACTGGAACCCGCGATTATAGAAAGGAGACTAAGTATATAACTAGAAAGCGATAATACACAGGAAGAAGACAAGGGAAAAAGGGCTAAGTATCTCACAGAAAAACATCTATTGTTCGTTTATTAATGCAAATCCTTTTGAACCCCTAGTGAGTTCTCACTAGTAAAGGCATAAATTGTATATCACATAAGTTCTTTGGGTGCAAGATGTATATGTCGGAACAAGGGACATAAGTGTTGGATACCGCGAATAGGGGACATAAGTGATGGATACCACAAATCATGAAACAAGAAGAAACAGAGTTCGAAAGTGCCAACCTTGCAACCATGACCATAAAATTGGCTAAGTATGGAAAGGAAAAGCGATCAGTTGGATTCGTCATGTGAGGATATAAACGAAGATGAAGATATGTCAGCCTGCCAACGCTGGAACCCGCGATCATAGAAAGACGACTAAGTAAATAAGCAGAAAGCGATAATACACAGGAAGAAGAAAAGGGAAAAAGGACTAAGGAGTCCGCGGTGGAATTGTAGATCACAAAAATTTTGAGTGCAAGATGTATATCACAGAACAAGAAGCAACAAAGTTCGAAAGTGCCAACCTGACAACCATGGGAAAAAAATTGGCTAAGTATGGAAAGGAACAACGGTCGATCAGATTCATCATGTGAGGATATAGATGGAGATGAAGATATGTCAGCCCGCCAACGTCGGAACCCGTGATCATAGAAAGGCAACTAAGTATATAAGCAAAAAGCGATAATACACTGGAAGAAGACAAGGGAAAAAGGGCTAAGTATCTCACATAAGAACATCTACTGTTCACTTATTAATGCAAATCCTTCAGAACCCTTGGTGAGTTCTCACTAATAAAGGAATAAATTGCAGATCACGGAAGTTATTTGGGTGCAAGATGTATATGATAGAACAGGGGACATAGGTGTTGGATACTGCAAACCCGGGACCCGGTGATTAGATGATTGGTTAAGTATTGAAATGAATTGCGGTCAGTCGGGATCATGGTGTGAAGATATAGATAAAGAGTTGCCAATTTGCGAATCCATGAGGCCGTGATCATATATATGTGACTAAATATAGAACAACAAAGGGATAATAGAGGGGGGGAAGAGAAAAACTAAGAGTTTTTATACATTCATGTGGACAAATTGTATATTGCAGAACTTCGGGGGCTATTTGCAGCTCGGAAGATTCAAAACACAATTTTGAGGCCATCAATCCGGGAATTCGCAATCAAAAAAGTGTGCAAGTATGGAACACATAAATGCTAGCCAGGACTTGTTTTCGCTAATATATTGAAATTTGTAATAGCTTTTCCATTACCTGGCAAGATATTCTTTGCATGTTTCTGGACAATTTCTGTAGGGATGGTTGGTTGTCGAGACTTTTTCTTATTAATGATGATTTTTACGGTTGTTGCATGATGTCATTTTAGTATTAAACCTTTGGTGTTGCATATCTGGAAAGAAGTATGAGGATGGGAAGAACATGAAACAATGAGTAGGAGTTGGATTTTTCGTGAACCTGCCAAAGCGAGGATCCAAAATAGGGTGACAAGGTTTCCCCAGAAGACGCGAGGCCCCGACGACCAAATTGTATAGTTCGGAACATTTGAATGAATAATGTGTAACATGGAAGAGGGGACAATGTCGGAGTATGGTAGTCAATTTGTATATGGCAGAGGAGCGGGTGCCAATTCTTTTGTACCAGTCTGTCCAGTTGTCACTAATAAGAGCATAGTTAATGTATATTAGGAAGGATGTGAAGTTGGTGGGGATGGAAGGCAACGAAAAATACTTTGAGTGAAGTTAATGAATACAAGGAACTCATGGTGGAATTTTATATCACAGATGTTTTGAGTGCAAGATGTATATCATGGAACAATAAACAACTGAGTTCGTAATCGCCAACCCGGCAACCGCGACCATAAAATTGGCTAAATATGGAAAGGAACAATGGTCTGTCAGATTCATCATGTGAGGATATAGATGGAGATGAATACATGTCAGTCCACCAACCCTGTAACCAGATATCATAGAAAGGAGACTAAGTATATATCCAGAAAGAGATAAGGAACATGAAGAAGAAAATGTGAGTTCGTATGCGCCAACCTGGCAACCGCGGCCATAAAATTGACTAAGTATGGAACGGAACAGTGGTCGGTCGGATTCGTCATGTAAGGATATAGAAGGAGATGAAGATATGTCAGGCCGCCAACCCTGCAACCCGTGATCATAGAAAGACGACTAAGTATATAACCAAAAAGCGATAATGGACGAGAATAAGAAAAGGGGAAAAGGGCTAAGTATCTAACAGAAGAAAATCCATTTTTCCATTTATTAATGCCAATGTTTTCGAACCCTTGCTGGGTTCTCACTAGTAAAATCATAAACTACAAATCACAAAAGTTCTTTGGTTGCAATATGTATATGACGGAACATGGGACATAGGTGTTGGATACC
>ML844041.1:38152-48264 GCA_009831015.1 Picea engelmannii | reverse complement strand
TGGACATAGACCACACTAGGTGAACCACGTATATCTATGTCTCTATGGAATTGTGTATCTTATGTGCTTTATTTCTGCATTTGTTTTATTTTATTGCTCTGTGATCCTGCTTTTCTAACAACTGGTATCAAAGCGAAAGGTAACTCGCAGGAAAAGAGGATTCCTGGTTCGAGTTGGAGAAATGGCAGAAGATGGAAAGTTTAGGGTCGAGAAATTTAGCATCCAAAGCTACAAGTTATGGAAGATGCAGATGGAAGATTATTTATATTAGAAGTATTTATTCCTACCATTGGGCAGAATAGAAAATAATTTGACGGCCATGAAGGATGAAGAATGGGAGGTTCTCGACAGAAAGGCATTGGGAACAATATGGATGATCCTGGTAGCATATGTGGATTTCAATATTTCAAAAGAAAATACAAAGAAGGAATTGATGGATGCATTGGCTAAACTTTATGAAAAACCCTTGGCATCCAATAAGGTATTTCTAATGAAGTGATTATTTAATATGAAGATGTCAGAAGGTGGGTCTGTTGCAGATCATTTGAATGAATTTAATATGGTTACTAATTAGCTAAGTTATCTAAAAGTGGACTTTGATGATGAGGTCATGGATCTTCTAATATTGTGCCCATTTCTAGAAAGTTGGAATGGCTTGGTCATGGTTGTAAGTAACTTTGTCTCTAGTTCAAACACTCTAAAATTTGATGATGTTGTTGGTGTTATCCTTAGCGAGGAAATGCGACAGAAAATCATAGGTGAGACATCAAGTAATGTGTTTACTGTGGAGAATAGGGGAAGAAAAAAGGATAGAGGAAAGGGATCTGGGAACCATGGGAATTCTAGGAAGGGAAAATCCAAATCCATACTAGGAAAGATAGAATGTTGGAATTGTGGGAAGAAGGGAAATATGAAGAAAGACTACATAGCTCCAAAGAAACAAAGAGATGGACAACAAGAGAAAAATCAAGAATAAAATGTAGCAGGTGATGTGTTACAAGATGATTTTATTCTTTCTGTAGATAATATTTATGAGTTTTGGGTAGTAGATTCAGGGGCTTCATTTCATGCCACACCCCATAGGAAATATTTTCTAGATTATGTTCAAGGTGATTTTGGAAAGGTTCATTTGGGTGATGATGCACCATGAAAAATTGTTGGAATGGGTAAGGTACAAATAAAGAAAAAGAATGGAAACCAATGGTTGTTGAAAGAGGTAAGACATGTACCAGATCTAAGGAAAAATCTAATTTCAACTAGGCAGTTGGCAAGTGAAAGTTGTATATCTATATTTATAGATAAGGTGTGGGAAGGTCACCAAAGGATCACTGGTGATAGAAAAAGGAGAGAAGGTAGGTACATTGTATTTATGTACTATTAATATTGACTCTTCTATATCTTTATATTCTATGGGGACTAGCTCATGTATCATCTCTTGGTGGCTCTCGTTATTATGTTACTTTTATTGATGATGCAACTAGAAAAACTTGGGTTTCTTGTATTCGACAAAAATTGATGTTTTTGACACTTTTAATAAATTGAAAGCTTTGGTTGAGAATGAGACAGGAAAAAGGTTGAAGTGTCTCAGATCAGACGATGGAGGTGAATATTGCAACAAGGAGTTTGATGATTATTGTGCATACCATGGGATTCGTAGAGAGAAGATAGTTCCATGAAGACCACAAGAAAATGGTGTGTCATAAAGGATGAACAGGACAATCATGGAGCGTGCAAGGAGTATGAGACTGCATGTAGGTGTTACACATCAAAAATACTCACTTTGATAGTGTCACAAGTGTTGTCATTACAAAGGTCGCAAGTGTCACATTTTTCTCACAAGTGTCGCAAGTGTCAGGGAAGCATACTGCCATAATGCCTATGTCGTGCCTGTAAACGACATCAGGAGGACACTTGGCACATGTCAAACACTTGATTTAGAAGAGGAGGAAAGGTTAACTAGGCTCACGAACCTTTTTCCATCTGAGAACACTCAAAAAACTAAGTTTTTGGCGGGGAGCGCTCCCTTATAACTATCTCAGGAGTGTTGGCGCCCCCCCATAAGCCATCAGGGAGCGTTATAGCACTGCATCAACCCTTTTGCAGGATCACTCCTATCCTCAAGAGTGTTGGCGCTCCCCTATACACTACTAGGGAACGTTATAATGCTCTAAGTTCCCTTTTGAGGGAGTGCTACCTATTCTGGGCAGTATTTAAGTTGTTGAGATGAATGGGGGAAGGATCCTTTCATTCTTGGAAGGAAGTTGGATTTGAATCCCTAGTCCATCCATGATATTAGGAGGAAAATCCTCAACTTCTTCAAGGATATCTCAATATACTGAGCCTCTCCAATGCTATATAAGCAAGATTTCTAATGGTGAAAGGGGACTAGAAAGGGAGAATCACATCAAACTTATGATCTTATAGCTGATGTTGGAACAGAGATATTTTGGAAGAAAGAGACCTATGATCTCATAGGGATCAATCGGTGAAGCTATCATCATTTGGATTGTGGATCTTTCGAGCAAGGGGTAGACAAGGAGGACTTGACAAAATTGTTGCAATCCATCTACAACTATAAGCAATGTTTTGTCCTCATTAATATAATTTGATTGGCCTGTTTCTTTCTAATTTGTGTTCAATATCACATGAATTTGTCTCTTTAGTATATAGACCTATTTCTGACTAATCTTGATAGAGTAGGAAGTGGTCATACCTTGTTTGTCTACAGGGTTTATCGAGGAGCGAAAGATTGGAGTTCAACTCGGAGCGTGCAGGGACAAACACTGGTAAAAGGTACTTATTTTCTCCTTCCTCCTCACACACTAGTCCACCTAGATCGAAAAGGAATTCAGTGACCATGATAAGCACTTTTTGTCTTAGAGTTAAGAGTCTATCTTATTGAGGAGATCTACCTGTCCGCAGGGAGATTTTCCCTCAACAGAAATTGGCGACCGTATTGGGGAATTGAATCGAAACTTTTGGTTTTGATTTTTCCTCATAGACCTTGTCTTTCCCTTTGGTTTTTTTCTGACCTTTTTCACCCCTTCATATATGATTGCATTTGCTTATTGACTCTTTACCCCATCACACTCAGCTTGACTGTCAAAATTTGATCAAAATTTTGAGTTTTTGGACATTTTTATGAGTTTTTTTAGCCTGGCACCCCCCTTCCAATGTTAGCAGAGCACCAGCACTCCCTGGAAGTGTTAGAAAGAGATTTATAATGCTCTGGTGGCCATTATACCAGAGCACCAGCCCCTTTTTGCCCAAAATCTCTTCAAAATTTGCATTTTTTGGAGGTCCAAACCCTGTTTCTTCACTTGCTAAGCTACTTTGTGATTCAATGATTCTTCCTTTGACCTTTGACATGCTTCATCCTGAGAAGTAAACACCTTGTTGCTCATATTTTATGCCCTTCTTTTTTTGAGTTTTTGTTGTTGAGAGCTTGAAATCGATCTGCTGCTTTTTTCCTCTCCTATCCGACTGAGCGGGAACTCCAGTGAAGGACATCTGAAGTCTGTGACTCTTCTCACTTGGTTTTTTGAGGTCATTGTTCTTCGAACACCTCATTTTTGTGTGAATTGTTTGGTTTTTTCATTGTTGTTTTTGTTCTTTGTTTGCTTCTTATTTCAATCACAGCAAGAGGGTGTGTGTTGTGTGTGCGACATCTGATCATGCTTGTCTGAGTCTCCTTAACCTGAAAAGGTACTTGATAGGAGAAGTTTTTTTCATTGAATTAGTTATCACTCACATACAAATGAAAAAGATACATTTTAGTGCTTGATTTGCATATTAGAAGGCGTTTTTTTTAAATGTTTTAGCATTACATTGGATTCGATTGAGAACCAATTGATTGAGGACTTTTCATATTAGTGTTTGAAAGTGAAAACGACTCCTTCTCTTTCCCTTAAATAGGCGTTCATCGAAAAGAGATGATTGCTTATCATATTCTATGCATATTTTTGGGCATTGAGTCATCATTCCATCAGTTTCACTTTCATGCACCCTTTGAGTAAAGAACAGCGATAAAATAAATGCTAATTAAAAACTATCTAGAATATTTTTGTTTTTAGGATTTTCCACCAACAGTAGACTAGGGTTATCACTTTGGATTAGGCTGTGAGTACAACTCTCCAAAGTTTTCAAAACAAACATTAGCATTTTGAGCTAGGGAGAGTCAAATCCAATTGTCATATTGGTTTTCTAGGATCCCCCTCTCAAACAAGGGTTACGCACGAGTTCACATTCAGGCAAATTATGGAGATTATCCCTCTGTGGTTCAACTGTTTGTAGTGGTCAGATCGTATATTGGGGGTCACTGGAAGGTATACCCACGATTATGTGTGGGAGCCTTTCGGGTTGATTTCGGACTTGTTATCCTGATGTTCTAGATTGGACTATCGACTGTACTCGCCCAGGGACTCACTGCGAATTGTTATCTTTAGTTTCCATAATCTTTAGGTACTTACACAAGGTGATGATGAAGAAAAGTTTCACTGTACCTGGAACAAACATTGGTCAAACTCACTCAGGCTCCTTGGAGGGTAAATCCACAATTACTGTGTGGAAGCTTGCACCAAGGCGTAAGTACGTTAAGCAGGTTGCCATTGTAACTGTTCCACCATATCCCAGCCCCTTCTCGCCTTGATCACATGATGTTGGATTTCATCACCAACTAGTACGGTCATCGAGAGAAGTTTTGTCTGCTTGGTTGATTCCTAGATTTTTTAGCGCATGTTGTTTCTTTTTGTTAGTTGGCCTTATATTTTCAGTGTGCTCTGCTATTCTCCACAATTGAGCCCATATATGATAAAGGTCTTCGTCGATCACGTAGGATGCAAGGGCTGCCTCCGGAAGGCTATCAACCCTTACCTCCTAACCCTCCAAAAGACAACTATCGTAGAGAGGTAGAAAACCAATATGACGCTGGAAGTGTTATTGCTCCTTCGTTAGATAACTTAGAAGATGCTTTGGACACGGTTGAAAATCCCACCACACCTGTTTTGGTAACTCCTCTTGAACCACTTTTGGTTTGTTTAGACTCCCTTGGGAACTTCATAGACGAAGAAGTCCCATGATTACCAGAGAGGATCTTTACCGAAACATATATGGGATCCACAAAACCAATCTTTGGTGACGAGTATAGGACTCCTGTTCATCCTAGCACTGAAGTAGAAACCAATCCCACACCTGCTCATTCTGTATGGATAACTTCATTGAGACGTGATCTATATGAACATTTTGAATCTATTCGACAACCCTTTCATCCTCGTGACCCTCCTAGTGAAACAGGACCATCCGGTCAAACCATGAATCACTTAGTCGATCAGGTTATTCACTCTACTGCTACACCAGCACAAGTCCATCCTAATACTGGACTCATCACCTCTACTCATCCCCAAATCACTTCAATTTCTACCCTTGTTTCTACAATTTTTTACTCTACAGCGCTGCATGTTCCACACGATTCTGCTAGGACATCTTCTCACTCGAGAATGCAGACCCCTGCTGGCCAACCACAACCAGTTGGAGGGAAACCACCATCCAACGAACTATTTCCTCCTAGAGGACTAGATTTCCATGGCGGGCCTACCCCTCCTGGGGGACAGCCCCCTGTTCATGCTCCTCCTGGAGGGAAACCTCCATTTGTCAGTCAAACCCTGGTCATAAATCCACCGCTGGAAAGGGGGCAACCCTCATTTGTTGGAAACACACAATCCTGGGGAGTATCTTCAGGAGGCACTTTTACCCAACCCCATGTTGGGGGGCACTTGTATAATAACCCACTAGGAGGAGTATCCAATCCTGTCCCTTCCGGAACATCTTACGGGCAATCTTATCTGGGTGGTATCCAAAACACTGCTTGGAGTTCTCCGGGACCACAGTCTTATCCTCCTTATGGGCCTCATGTGTATCCGCCTCCAGGATCTACTCCTTACCATTCTCAAGGCCAAAATGTTTATCCTCCTCACGGGAAAATAAATCACTCGGCCTATAATGTTTAGAACCCACTGGGTTATGCCCGTGTTTCTCATGCACCATCGAATCCTTCTTATCCTGGCCAGCAACAACCGTATGTAGGAGGACCTATTGGTTACAACTATCCACCTAACCCAATCTATAGTCCTACTGGTGTTCCTATGCCATACATTCGCACATAAACCGACAACTACCTTTCCTCGCGACTCTGGATCTCCCAGACTTGTCTCGATTAACTAATGATCCTATTTCTCATTCATCGGTTTGGCCAGTCATTCCAGCTAAACTTCCTTTTGATATTCCAAAATTTGACAGAAACCCTGGCGAAGATCCAAACAACCATGTGATGACTTTCCATTTGTGGTGTTCATCAAACTCCCTCATGGATGATTCTATACGTTTGCGTCTTTTCCAGCGGACGCTTACCAGTTCAGCAGCAAAGTGGTATATTGAACTACCACGTGCTTCTTTTCATGACTTCAATTCTCTTGCGATGTCTTTCCTCATGCACTTTCAACTCCCTATTCGCTACGAGATGGGTACTGAACTCTTGAACTCCCTTCGTCAAACTAACTCTGTGCATATCTCTGACCATATTCATGAGTGGAGGCGATGACAAAGGATGATCAAGGCAGTCATTCCTGACATGCTCTTGGCAGAATGGTTTACTAAATCACTGTTACCCCCGATCTCTCGCGATGTTGCTATGGGTGGTGCGGTCACAGAGGAACAAGCCATCGCTCGGGATCAATACTTAGATTTGGTTTATTCCCAGTCTGGTACTTTGTATGATTTGCTTCTGAATACTGCTCAAGCTAATACCGATCCTTCTAAACCATCATCCTCATCTCATGTGAATGGTGTTATCGGTTCTGTCAAAACTCAATCTCTTTCCAAATCGACTACACCCTCCTCTACCTCCCCCCAAACACAGATCTATGAGGTGAATGCAGTTCAATCTGCCCCTTCACAACCATCTAGAGGTAAGAAGAAGACAAAAAATAAATCAAAAAATAATAATGAACAACCCAAAAATCAAACACCTGCTACTGAAAATCCACCACAACGGAAACTGAAATTCTCGTGCATCATTTGTGGTGATGATCACTATACTCGATATTGTCCACTTCGCAATGAAGTGGCCAAAATTTTCCAAGGGAAGTCACAACCCGCTGTGCTTACTCAGCATTTTCCATAGCAGCAATCCATGGTTGCTCAAACCCCCTCTCCTGGGGGCAGTTCTAGCAAACCTAATGATGAGGCCTCATCGAGTGCACATATTTATATGTTTAATGGGATAAATTTGACCACTCGATCTAAGACCTACGACACACCAGGTAACCTTGACAAATAAAAATACACTAACGATGTCGACACTTTACCGGATCCATCATCCTCCTCCGTTAGTCTTCCATTGGTTAATCCTCTGTCTAGACCACTTCAAATTGAGAAACCCACGTTGGACTCTATCTTATGCCCTCCTAAGAGCACTATCCGCAAAGCTACCTTTAATCCTAGTTCACGTGCTGCCCAAAACTACAACATTGTTGAAGATTTGGCTCAAGCACCATGTGCTATGTCTGCGTTAGAATTTCTACAGCACTGCCCCAGTCAACGTAGAACGCTCTTGACTGATCTTGATGTTGTTGATCCTGATTCGTCCAATCAGATCATGTTTAACCTGGATAATTATGCATCTTGACTCTCCCACCAACTTGTTTTCCAACTTGATGTTGTTGTTCACAATCAACAAATCCATCGAACTATTCTGGATGAGGGAGCCTCAACTTGTGTCATGTCTTTAGCGTGTTGGAAAGGTTTAAAATCACCAGCACTCAAAAAATCCCCAACGATGTTATGCACCTTTGATGGGAAAGGTTTTCATCCCCATGGGCTTTTACACTCCCTGCCCATCCAATTGGGTGGAAAAATTGTTGTTGTTGATCTCGAGGTGGTCGATGTTCCCCTCGATTACAACTTGTTACTTGGAAGAAGTTGGTTTTATGATATGACTATCGTTGCCTCGTTGGTCTTTTGATGTGTACAATTTCATCACCAGGGCAAAATTTCCACTGTTGATCATTTGGATTTCTGCACGACTGATGCTCGCGCTCCCGCTACTAACAATATTCCTTTCTTGGGAGACCACAAGATCACATATGAAAGCGTTGGTGTTGGCTTACTGAAAGATTCTAGCCTAATGGGTAACTTCCCTACACCACTTCCACCGACTACACATCTAACCCTTATCAATCTTTGGAATCATCTAACCCTTGGATTGTACCTTGTCCTTTGGAATTCGATGCACTAAGTGATACCATTCCACTTATTCCAACCGAAACGTCATACGTTTTTACCCAATCCACTTCTCCCTCGTCAGATGACCAACATCTATTGGCACCTGACGTTTCCTCAATGCCATCATGGTTTTGTTCCTTGTCATCTACGATCGACTACATTTCCCCAACTTTTCCTTCGAATGAATCTATTCCGGAAATGTTTCGCATTGACAAGTTACCTCGGGATGATAACTGTCACCGACCCTCTTTTCGGGTAGATATCCTGTCTATCTCCCCTCGTGAAGAAATTCGGGCAGATATCCCGTCTATCTCCCATCGTGAAGAAATTCAGGCAGATATCCCGTCCATCTCCCCTCCTGGTGTTGATTTTTCATCATATCCCATGCTTTCAACTTTCGACGATTTGGATCCGGTAGTGGACATGGTGATTTTTTGGGTAGGATTATTGGAGCCCGATCTCCTTACTCCTATTGCGGCCCTCGACATGTGTCCCTTCTCAAGTGATTACCTTCCATCCAGCGCAGATCTCCTGGAGGCCATGACCACATTTTATCCATTGACATGGTACCCTTCCAGAGAATTATCCTCTTGGAAGCCATGATCCGGAAGAAACCACGAGCATAGTTTCTCTTCTCTGTGGCAAGCTCGTTAAAAAATGAAACAGAGGCCCTGAGCATAGTTCTTTTCCTGTGTCAAGCTCGTTAAAAAATGAAACAGTCACCTCTCTTGAACCTTCTTTTCATCCACCCTTCTCCTTCGGTGAATGAATCGAAGCTTGGAGGGCATGTCTCCAGCCTTTGATGCTCTTTCTAGAGTTAAGCCACTAGCTTTCAAGCTAGGGGCATATCGAGCTTAGTCTTTGTTCTTTCTTGTGCTCATATATACATGAGAATGCATCTGGGTAGACTTTTATCTCTTTTTCGGACCTGTATGGATACACGAAAAAGGAACCCCCTAGAGTCTCCTTTAAGCTCTTTTCAGACTCTCTAAACATGAAAAGATTGCCAAGTGATATTGCTTCCTTTCCCACTCGTTAAACGGTTTGAAAGGGCGTCTTTCAAGTGATAATTTATCTCTTTTTCGGACTCACGAGACTAACATTACAAAAAAGGACAACATTGGAGTCATATTTAAGTCCTTTTCAAACTCTCTAAACATGAAAAGATTATCGAGCAACCTTGTTTTCTTCACGCTCGTTAAAGTATTTGAAGAAAACGTCTGTTGAGCGATAGTTTATCTCTTTTTTGGTCTCGTCGGACTATTTTACGAAAAAGGAACTGAGAGAATTCTCTTTTAATTGTTTTTCTAGACTCTATAATCATGAAAAACCTTCAAGTTTTTTGTCTTTGGACTCGCTAAACAAAACATCGACAGGCCCATATGGGATCGAACCCTTACTTCTTCCAGTTCGTTAAACAAAGGAAGAGGAACTTACCGAAGGTCACTTATATCGAGCATGTGTTACCCTCCTCAAGATCATTAAATTAAAAAGAGGTACTCGTCTATCTAGATGGGGGAAAAATTGAAAGAAGCAAGCCAAGCAGTTTCTTGAGAACATTACCAAGTAACTCTTAGAGTCGCCTTTGAACACAAAACTTTGTCTTTGCGCACATTATAATCCACTGAACCTTTGCACTGAGCCAATCCTTTGAGTTTCTTTCACTCCTTTGGCTCACCTGACGTAAGTCATAGCATCCACTGTATCGTCAAGTTTTGGTCCATGTCATGTTTTTTCTATTGTGCCTCAGTGTTCAAGGGAAGTATCTGCCTCAAGAGTCAGCCATCTCACAAATATCTTGTCTCAATACCCATGTCAGTCCATGTTCATTTGAT
>ML844041.1:11454-38052 GCA_009831015.1 Picea engelmannii | reverse complement strand
TGGACATAGACCACACTAGGTGAACCACGTATATCTATGTCTCTATGGAATTGTGTATCTTATGTGCTTTATTTCTGCATTTGTTTTATTTTATTGCTCTGTGATCCTGCTTTTCTAACAACTGGTATCAAAGCGAAAGGTAACTCGCAGGAAAAGAGGATTCCTGGTTCGAGTTGGAGAAATGGCAGAAGATGGAAAGTTTAGGGTCGAGAAATTTAGCATCCAAAGCTACAAGTTATGGAAGATGCAGATGGAAGATTATTTATATTAGAAGTATTTATTCCTACCATTGGGCAGAATAGAAAATAATTTGACGGCCATGAAGGATGAAGAATGGGAGGTTCTCGACAGAAAGGCATTGGGAACAATATGGATGATCCTGGTAGCATATGTGGATTTCAATATTTCAAAAGAAAATACAAAGAAGGAATTGATGGATGCATTGGCTAAACTTTATGAAAAACCCTTGGCATCCAATAAGGTATTTCTAATGAAGTGATTATTTAATATGAAGATGTCAGAAGGTGGGTCTGTTGCAGATCATTTGAATGAATTTAATATGGTTACTAATTAGCTAAGTTATCTAAAAGTGGACTTTGATGATGAGGTCATGGATCTTCTAATATTGTGCCCATTTCTAGAAAGTTGGAATGGCTTGGTCATGGTTGTAAGTAACTTTGTCTCTAGTTCAAACACTCTAAAATTTGATGATGTTGTTGGTGTTATCCTTAGCGAGGAAATGCGACAGAAAATCATAGGTGAGACATCAAGTAATGTGTTTACTGTGGAGAATAGGGGAAGAAAAAAGGATAGAGGAAAGGGATCTGGGAACCATGGGAATTCTAGGAAGGGAAAATCCAAATCCATACTAGGAAAGATAGAATGTTGGAATTGTGGGAAGAAGGGAAATATGAAGAAAGACTACATAGCTCCAAAGAAACAAAGAGATGGACAACAAGAGAAAAATCAAGAATAAAATGTAGCAGGTGATGTGTTACAAGATGATTTTATTCTTTCTGTAGATAATATTTATGAGTTTTGGGTAGTAGATTCAGGGGCTTCATTTCATGCCACACCCCATAGGAAATATTTTCTAGATTATGTTCAAGGTGATTTTGGAAAGGTTCATTTGGGTGATGATGCACCATGAAAAATTGTTGGAATGGGTAAGGTACAAATAAAGAAAAAGAATGGAAACCAATGGTTGTTGAAAGAGGTAAGACATGTACCAGATCTAAGGAAAAATCTAATTTCAACTAGGCAGTTGGCAAGTGAAAGTTGTATATCTATATTTATAGATAAGGTGTGGGAAGGTCACCAAAGGATCACTGGTGATAGAAAAAGGAGAGAAGGTAGGTACATTGTATTTATGTACTATTAATATTGACTCTTCTATATCTTTATATTCTATGGGGACTAGCTCATGTATCATCTCTTGGTGGCTCTCGTTATTATGTTACTTTTATTGATGATGCAACTAGAAAAACTTGGGTTTCTTGTATTCGACAAAAATTGATGTTTTTGACACTTTTAATAAATTGAAAGCTTTGGTTGAGAATGAGACAGGAAAAAGGTTGAAGTGTCTCAGATCAGACGATGGAGGTGAATATTGCAACAAGGAGTTTGATGATTATTGTGCATACCATGGGATTCGTAGAGAGAAGATAGTTCCATGAAGACCACAAGAAAATGGTGTGTCATAAAGGATGAACAGGACAATCATGGAGCGTGCAAGGAGTATGAGACTGCATGTAGGTGTTACACATCAAAAATACTCACTTTGATAGTGTCACAAGTGTTGTCATTACAAAGGTCGCAAGTGTCACATTTTTCTCACAAGTGTCGCAAGTGTCAGGGAAGCATACTGCCATAATGCCTATGTCGTGCCTGTAAACGACATCAGGAGGACACTTGGCACATGTCAAACACTTGATTTAGAAGAGGAGGAAAGGTTAACTAGGCTCACGAACCTTTTTCCATCTGAGAACACTCAAAAAACTAAGTTTTTGGCGGGGAGCGCTCCCTTATAACTATCTCAGGAGTGTTGGCGCCCCCCCATAAGCCATCAGGGAGCGTTATAGCACTGCATCAACCCTTTTGCAGGATCACTCCTATCCTCAAGAGTGTTGGCGCTCCCCTATACACTACTAGGGAACGTTATAATGCTCTAAGTTCCCTTTTGAGGGAGTGCTACCTATTCTGGGCAGTATTTAAGTTGTTGAGATGAATGGGGGAAGGATCCTTTCATTCTTGGAAGGAAGTTGGATTTGAATCCCTAGTCCATCCATGATATTAGGAGGAAAATCCTCAACTTCTTCAAGGATATCTCAATATACTGAGCCTCTCCAATGCTATATAAGCAAGATTTCTAATGGTGAAAGGGGACTAGAAAGGGAGAATCACATCAAACTTATGATCTTATAGCTGATGTTGGAACAGAGATATTTTGGAAGAAAGAGACCTATGATCTCATAGGGATCAATCGGTGAAGCTATCATCATTTGGATTGTGGATCTTTCGAGCAAGGGGTAGACAAGGAGGACTTGACAAAATTGTTGCAATCCATCTACAACTATAAGCAATGTTTTGTCCTCATTAATATAATTTGATTGGCCTGTTTCTTTCTAATTTGTGTTCAATATCACATGAATTTGTCTCTTTAGTATATAGACCTATTTCTGACTAATCTTGATAGAGTAGGAAGTGGTCATACCTTGTTTGTCTACAGGGTTTATCGAGGAGCGAAAGATTGGAGTTCAACTCGGAGCGTGCAGGGACAAACACTGGTAAAAGGTACTTATTTTCTCCTTCCTCCTCACACACTAGTCCACCTAGATCGAAAAGGAATTCAGTGACCATGATAAGCACTTTTTGTCTTAGAGTTAAGAGTCTATCTTATTGAGGAGATCTACCTGTCCGCAGGGAGATTTTCCCTCAACAGAAATTGGCGACCGTATTGGGGAATTGAATCGAAACTTTTGGTTTTGATTTTTCCTCATAGACCTTGTCTTTCCCTTTGGTTTTTTTCTGACCTTTTTCACCCCTTCATATATGATTGCATTTGCTTATTGACTCTTTACCCCATCACACTCAGCTTGACTGTCAAAATTTGATCAAAATTTTGAGTTTTTGGACATTTTTATGAGTTTTTTTAGCCTGGCACCCCCCTTCCAATGTTAGCAGAGCACCAGCACTCCCTGGAAGTGTTAGAAAGAGATTTATAATGCTCTGGTGGCCATTATACCAGAGCACCAGCCCCTTTTTGCCCAAAATCTCTTCAAAATTTGCATTTTTTGGAGGTCCAAACCCTGTTTCTTCACTTGCTAAGCTACTTTGTGATTCAATGATTCTTCCTTTGACCTTTGACATGCTTCATCCTGAGAAGTAAACACCTTGTTGCTCATATTTTATGCCCTTCTTTTTTTGAGTTTTTGTTGTTGAGAGCTTGAAATCGATCTGCTGCTTTTTTCCTCTCCTATCCGACTGAGCGGGAACTCCAGTGAAGGACATCTGAAGTCTGTGACTCTTCTCACTTGGTTTTTTGAGGTCATTGTTCTTCGAACACCTCATTTTTGTGTGAATTGTTTGGTTTTTTCATTGTTGTTTTTGTTCTTTGTTTGCTTCTTATTTCAATCACAGCAAGAGGGTGTGTGTTGTGTGTGCGACATCTGATCATGCTTGTCTGAGTCTCCTTAACCTGAAAAGGTACTTGATAGGAGAAGTTTTTTTCATTGAATTAGTTATCACTCACATACAAATGAAAAAGATACATTTTAGTGCTTGATTTGCATATTAGAAGGCGTTTTTTTTAAATGTTTTAGCATTACATTGGATTCGATTGAGAACCAATTGATTGAGGACTTTTCATATTAGTGTTTGAAAGTGAAAACGACTCCTTCTCTTTCCCTTAAATAGGCGTTCATCGAAAAGAGATGATTGCTTATCATATTCTATGCATATTTTTGGGCATTGAGTCATCATTCCATCAGTTTCACTTTCGTGCACCCTTTGAGTAAAGAACAGCGATAAAATAAATGCTAATTAAAAACTATCTAGAATATTTTTGTTTTTAGGATCTTCCACCAACAGTAGACTAGGGTTAGCACTTTGGATTAGGATGTAAGTACAACTCTCCAAAGTTTTCAAAACAAACATTGGCATCTTGAGCTAGGGAGAGTCAAATCCAATTGTCATATTGGTTTTCTAGGATCCCCCTCTCACACAAGGGTTACGCACGAGTTCACATTCGGGCAAATTACGGAGATTATCCCTTTGTGGTTCAACTGTTTGTAGTGGTCAGATCGTATATTGGGGGTCACTGGAAGGTATACCCACGATTATGTGTGGGAGCCTTTCGGGTTGATTTCGAACTTGTTATCCTGATGTTCTAGATTGGACTGTCGACTATACCCACCCAGGGACTCACTGTGAATTGGTATCTTTAGTTGCCATAATCTTTAGGTACTTACACAAGGTGACGATGAAGAAAAGTCTCACTGTACCTGGAACAAACATTGTTCAAACTCACTCAGGCTCCTTGGAGGGTAAATCCACAATTACTGCGTGGAAGCTTGCACCAAGGCGTAAGTACGTTAAGTAGGTCGCCATTGTAACTGTTCCACCATATCCCAGCCCCTTCTTGCCTTGATCACGTGACGTTGGATTTCATCACCAACTAGTACGGTCATCGAGAGAAGTTTTGTCTGCTTGGTTGATTCCTAGATTTTTTAGCACATGCTGTTTCTTTTTGTTAGTTGGCCTTATATTTTCAGTGTGCTCTGCTATTCTCCACAATTGAGCCCATAGATGATAAAGGTCTTCGTCGATCATGTAGGATGCAAGGGCTGCCTCCGGAAGGCTATCAACCCTTACCTCCTAACCCTCCAAAAGACAACTACCATAGAGAGGTAGAAAACCAATATGACGCTGGAAGTGTTATTGCTCCTTCGTTAGATAACTTAGAAGATGCTTTGGACACGGTTGAAAATCCCACCACACCTGTGTTGGTAACTCCTCTCGAACCACTTTTGGTTCGTTTAGACTCCCTTGGGAACGTCATAGACGAAGAAGTCCCATGATTACCAGAGAGGATCTTTACCGAAACATATATGGGATCCACGAAACCAATCTTTGGTGACGAGTATAGGACTCATGTTCATCCTAGCACTGCAGTAGAAACCAATCCCACACCTGCTCATTCTGTATGGAGGACTTCATCGAGACATGATCTATATGAACATTTCGAATCTATTTGACAACCCTTTCATCCTCGTGACCCTCCTAGTGAAACAGGACCATCCTGTCAAACCATGAATCACCTAGTCGATCAGGTTATTCACTCTACTGCTACACCAGCACAAGTCCATCCTAATACTGGACTCATCACCTCTACTCATCCCCAAAGCACTTCAATTTCTACCCTTGTTTCTACAAGTTTTTACTCTACAGCGCTGCATGTTCCACATGATTCTGCTAGGACATCTTCTCACTCGAGAATGCATACCCCTGCTGGCCAACCACAACCAGTTGGAGGGCAACCACCATCCAACGAACTGTTTCCTCCTAGAGGACTAGATTTTCATGGCGGGCCTACCCCTCCTGGGGGACAGCCCCCTGTTCATGCTCCTCCTGGAGGGAAACCTCCATTTTCCAGTCAAACCCTGGTCATAAATCCACCGCTGGCAAGGGGGCAACCCTCATTTGTTGGAAACCCTTCACAATCTTGGGGAGTATCTTCAGGAGGCACTTTTACCCAACCCCATGTTGGGGGGAACTTGTATAATAAACCACTAGGAGGAGTATCCAATCCTGTCCCTTCCGGAACATCTTATGGGCAATCTTATCCGGGCAGTATCCAAAACACTACTTGGAGTTCTCCGGGACCACAGTCTTATCCTCCTTATGGGCCTCATGTGTATCCGCCTCTAGGATCTACTCCTTACCATTCTCAAGGCCAAAATTTTTATCCTCCTCACGGGAAAATAAATCACTCGGCCTATAATGTTTAGAACCCACCAGGTTATGCCCGTGTTTCTCATGCACCATCGAATCCTTCTTATCCTGGCCAGCAACAACCGTACGTAGGAGGACCTATTGGTTACAACTATCCACCTAACCCAATCTATAGTCCTACTAGTGTTCCTATGCCATACATTCGCACATAAACCGACAGCTACCTTTCCTCGCGACTCTGGATCTCCCAGACTTGTCTTAGTTAACTAATGATCTTATTTCTCATTCACCGGTTTGGCCAATCATTCCAGCTAAACTTCCTTCTGATATTCCAAAATTTGACAGAAACCCTGGCGAAGATCCAAACAACCATGTGATGACTTTCCATTTGTGGTGTTCATCAAACTCCCTCATGGATGATTCTATACGTTTGCGTCTTTTCCAGCGGACACTTACCAGTTCATCAGCAAAGTGGTATATTGAACTACCACGTGCTTCTTTTCATGACTTCAATTCTCTTGCGATGTCTTTCCTCATGCACTTTCAACTCCCTATTCGCTACGAGATGGGTACTAAACTCTTGAACTCCCTTCGTCAAACTAACTCTGTGCATATCTCTGACCATATTCATGAGTGGAGGCGATGACAAAGGATGATCAAGGTAGTCATTCCTGACATGCTCTTGGCAGAATGGTTTACTAAATCACTGCTACCCCCAATCGCTCATGATGTCGCTATGGGTGGTGCGGTCACAGAGGAACAAGCCATCGCTTGGGATCAATACTTAGATTTGGTTTATTCCCAGTCTGGTACTTTTTATGATTTGCTTCTGAATACTACTTGAGCTAATACCGATCCTTCTAAACCATCATCCTCATCTCATGTGAATGGTGTTATCAGTTCTGTCAAAACTCAATCTCTTTCCAAATCGACTACACCCTCCTCTACCTCCCCCCAAACACAGATCTCTGAGGTGAATGCAGTTCAATCTGCCCCTTCACAACCATCTAGAGGTAAGAAGAAGACAAAAAATAAATCAAAAAATAATAATGAACAACCCAAAAATCAAACACCTGCTACCGAAAATCCACGGCGACAACGGAAACTGAAATTCCCGTGCATCATTTGTGGTGATGATCACTACACTCGATATTGTCCGCTTCGCAATGAAGTGGCCAAAATTTTCCAAGGGAAGTCACAACCCACTGTGCTTACTCAGCGTTTTCCACAGTAGCAATCCATGGTTGCTCAAACCCCCTCTCCTGGGGGCAGTTCTAGCAAACCTAATGATGAGGCCTCATTGAGTGCACATATTTATATGTTTAATGGGATAAATTTGACCACTCGATCTAATACCTACGACACACCAGGTAACCTTGAAAACGAAAAATACACTAACGATGTCGACACTTTACCGGATCCATCATCCTCCTCCGTTAGTCTTCCATCGGTTAATCCTCTGTCTGGACCACTTCAAATTGAGAAACCCACGTTGGACTCTATCTTACGCCCTCCTAAGAGCACTATCCACAAAGCTACCTTTAATCCTAGTTCACGTGCTGCCCAAAACTACAACATTGTTGAAGATTTGGCTCAAGCACCATGTGCTATGTCTGCGTTAGAAGTTCTACAGCACTACCCCAGTCAACGTAGAATGCTCTTAACTGATCTTGATGTTGTTGATCCTGAGTCGTCCAATCAGATCATGTTTAACCTGGATAATTATGCATCTCGACTCTCCCACCAACTTGTTTTCCAACTTGATGTTGTTGTTCACAATCAACAAATCCATCGAACTATTCTGGATGAGGGAGCCTCAACTTGTGTCATGTCTTTAGCGTGTTGGAAAGGTTTAAAATCACCAGCACTCAACTAATCCCCAACGATGTTACGCACCTTCGACGGGCAAGGTTTTCATCGCCATGGGCTTTTACACTCCCTGCCCATCCAATTGGGTGGAAAAATTGTTGTTGTTGATGTCGAGGTGATCAACGTTCCCCTCGATTACAACTTGTTACTTGGAAGAAGTTGGTTTTATGATATGACTATCGTTGCCTCGTTGGTCTTTTGATGTGTACAATTTCCTCACCAGGGCAAAATTGCCACTGTTGATCAGTTGGATTTCTGCACGACTGATGCTCGCGCTCCCGCTACCAACAATATTCCTTTCTTGGGAGACCACAAGATCACGTATGAAAGCGTTGGTGTTGGCTTACTGAAAGATTCTAGCCTAATGGGTACCTTCCCTACACCACTTCCACCGACTACACATCACATTTCCACCGTTGATATGATTTCGACCGTGGCTTATCAATCTTTGGAATCATCTAACCCTTGGATTGTACCTTGTCCTTTGGAATTCGATGCACTAAGTGATACCATTCCACTTAGTCCAACCGAAACATCATACGTTTCTACCCAATCTGCTTCTCCCTTGTCAGATGACCAACATCTATTGGCGCCTGACGATTCCTCAATGCCATCATGGTTGTGTTCCTTGTCATCTACGATCGACTACATTTCCCCAACTTTTCCTTCGAATGAATCTATTCCGAAAATGTTTCGCATTGACAAGTTACCTCGGGATGATAACTATCACCGACCCTTTTTTCGGGAAGATATCCCGTCTATCTCCCCTCGTGAAGAAATTCAAGCAGATATCCCGTCTATCTCCCCTCATGAAGAAATTCAGGCAGATATCCCGTCCATCTCCCCTCCTGGTGTTGATTTTTCATCATATCCCATGCTTTCAACTTCCGACGATTTGGATCCAATAGTGGACATGGTGATTTTTTTGGTAGGATTATTGGAGCCCGATATCCTTACTCCTATCGCGGCCCTCGACATGTGTCCCTTCTCAAGTGATTACCTTCCATCCAGCGAATATCTCCTGGAGGCCATGACCACGTTTTATCCATTGACATGGTACCCTTCCAGAGAATTATCCTCTTGGAAGCCATGATCCGGAAGAAACCACGATCATAGTTTCTCTTCTCTATGGCAAGCTCGTTAAAAAATGAAACAGAGGCCCTAAGCATAGTTCTTTTCTTGTGTCAAGCTCGTTAAAAAATGAAACAGTCACCTCTCTTGAACCTTCTTTTCATCCACCCTTCTCCTTCGGTGAATGAATCAAAGCTTGGAGGGCATGTCTCCAGCCTTTGATGCTCTTTCTAGAGTTAAGCCACTAGCTTTCAAGCTAGGGGCATACCGAGCTTAGTCTTTGTTCTTTCTCATGCTCATAAATACATGAGAATGCATATGGGTAGACTTTTATCTCTTTTTCGGACCTGTATGGATACACGAAAAAGGAACCCCCTGGAGTCTCCTTTAAGCTCTTTTCAGACTCTCTAAACATGAAAAGATTGCCAAGTGATATTGCTTCCTTTCCCACTCGTTAAACAGTTTGAAAGGGCGTCTTTTGAGTGATAATTTATCTCTTTTTCGTCCTCACGAGACTAACATTACAAAAAAGGACAACATTGGAGTCATCTTTAAGTCCTTTTCAAACTCTCTAAACATGAAAAGATTACCGAGCAACCTTGTTTTCTTCACGCTCATTAAAGTATTTGAAGAAAAAGTCTGTTGAGCGATAGTTTATCTCTTTTTCGGTCTCATCGGACTATTTTACGAAAAAGGAACTGAGAGAGTTCTCTTTTAATTGTTTTTCTAGACTCTATAATCATGAAAAGCCTTCGAGTTTTTTGTCTTTGGACTCGCTAAACAAAACATCGACAGGCCCATATGGGATCGAACCCTTACTTCTTCCAGTTCATTAAACAAAGTAAGAGGAACTTACCGAAGGTGACTTATATCGAGCATGTGTTACCCTCCTCGGGCTCATTAAATTAAAAAGAGGTACTCGTCTATCTAGATGGGGGGGAAATTGAAAGAAGCAAGCCAAGCAGATTCTTGAGAACATTACCAAGTAACTCTTAGAGTCGCCTTTGAACACAAAACTTTGTCTTTGCGCACATTATAATCCACTGAACCTTTGCATTGAGCCAATCCTTTGAGTTTCTTTCACTCCTTTGGCTCACCTGACGTAAGTCACAGCATCCACTGTATCGTCAAGTTTTGGTCCATGTCATGTTTTTTCTATTGTGCCTCAGTGTTCAAGGGAAGTATCTGCCTCAAGAGTCAGCCATCTCACAAATATCTTGTCTCAATACCCATGTCAGTCCATGTTCATTTGATCTACCAATTACATCTCTATGTCTGTTTCATGTCGTTGATGGGGGATACATCAAGGCCCTCCTTCGACGAGCCTATTCCTGTCGACTTCAATGCATTATCCAAGAAATAGACTTAGAAACCAGTTAGTACTTTGGGACCTGCATGCCTCAATGGCAAGCCTCCTCACATTCGACAGTGAGTTTACATCATTGACCTCTGATCGGATGATTCCACGAATGTTCGACTCCATATCATCCATTCACATTCGTTGGAATGCACTAGAGTACCTTAGGAATCATTGACATTAATGGTGATCTCCCTCGCACTTGTTAACGGTTTACATCATTGACCGGTAATCAAGTGGTTACTGCCATGTTTGACATCAGGACATCTATTCACATGGTTAGATTCGTACTACATCAGGATCGGTAAGAAGACCTTGGGTTGAGTGATCACCTTGATACATACTTTTCCCAGGTTGCGATGGAGTTTCTTTTGAACAATGACACATATACTGTTACATAGATCCACTTTGTATTGGTCGTGGCTATGTCTTGTCATATCATAGATCCACGATGTATTCTTCGTGGCTACGATCAGTTCAGGTCATGGGAGTATATATCCTCAGTGTATTTTCAGTGGCTATACCTTTTTATTAATACAATTATGGAGCCGCAGTGTATTTTATGGCGGCCATATCTTGCAAGTCTTGATCACCCAAGCATAGGTATGCCTGCCTTGGGTTTGAAACATGTCATAATATTTGTTGGATGTTTGTGTGCAGCTTCTGTCAAGTTCTCCATGTCTATACCCTTGCTTGAAAGTCTACAAAGCATCTCAGTTATCAGTTCTCATCTTCTAACTTCATATTTTGGGGGGCAATCTGTTACACATCAAAAATACTCACTTTGATAGTGTCACAAGTGTCATCATTACAAAGGTTGCAAGTGTCACATTTTTCTCACAAGTGTCGCAAGTGTCAGGGAATCATACTGCCATAATTCCTATGTCGTGCCTGTAAACAAATCCAGGAGGACACTTGGCACATGTCAAACACTTGATTTAGAAGAGGAGGAAAGGTTAATTGGGCTCATGAACCTTTTGTCATCTGAGAACACTCAAAAAACTAATTTTTTGGAGGAGAGCGCTCCCTTATAACTATCTCAGGAGTGTTGGTGCCCCCCCATAATCCATCAGGGAGAATTATAGTGCTACATCAACCCTTTTGCAGGAGCGCTCCTATCCTCAGGAGTGTTGGCGCTCCCCTATACACTACTAGGGAGCGTTATAATGCTCTAAGTGCCCTTTTGAGGGAGCGCTACCTATTCTGGGCAGTAGTTAAGTTGTTGAGATGAATGGGGGAAGGATCCTTTCATTCTTGGAAGGCAGTTGGATTCAAATCCCTAGTCCAACCATGATCTTAGGAGGCAAATACTCAACTTCCCCAAGGATATCTCAAGTTGTTGAGCCTCTCCAAGGCTATATAAGCAAGCTTTATAATGGTGAAAGGGGACTGGAAAGGGAGAATCACATCAAACTTATGATCTTATAGCTGATGCTGGAATAGAGATATTTTGGAAGCAAGAGACCTATGATATCATAGGGATCAATCGGTGAAGCTATCATCATTTGGATTGTGGATATTTCGAGCAAGGGGTAGACAAGGAGGAGTTGAAGAAACTGTTGCAATCCATCTACGATTGTAAGCAATGTTTTGTCCTCTTTAATATAATTTACTTGGCCTATTTCTTTCTAATTCATGTTCAATCTCACATGAATTTGTCTCTTTAGTAGATAGACCTATTTCGGACTAATCTTGATAGAGTAGGAAGTTTTCATACCTTGTTTGTCTATAGGGTTTATCGAGGAGCGAAATATTGGAGTTCAACTCAGATCATGCAGGGACAAACACCGGTAAAAGGTACTTATTTTCTCCTTCCTCCTCACACACTAGTCCACCTATATCTAAAAGGAATTCAGTGACCATGATAAGCACTTTTTGTCTTAGAGTTAAGAGTCTAGCTCTTTGAGGAGATCTACCTGTCCGCAGGGAGATTTTCCTTCAACAACAGGGTTGCCCTTATAGTTTTGGGAATATGTTGTAGATACTATTTTTTACTTGATAAAAAGAGGACCTCCAAGTTCTTTGGATGGTGGCATTTCAGAGGATACATGGACACGTAAAAAGGTAAACTATTCATTTTTGAAGAATTTAGGTTGTGAAGCATTTGTCAATATTGATAAAGAAAATAGAACAAATCTTGATGCAAAATCCAAGAAGTGTACATTTATTGGATATGGTGTTAATGATTTTGGCTATCACTAATGGGATTATGAAAATAAAAAAATCATTAGAAGTGGAGATGTCATATTCAATGAGATGTTCATGTACAAAGATCAGTTGCAAGGAAAGAAATAGGAAAACTAAAAACTAGAATACACAATGCTTGATGAGATCATTGAAAAACAAAATTCCAAAGGTACCAGAAAATAAAAATGTACAACAACAGGAGCAACAGGTACCTCAAACTCCTGCAAGTGTTGTTAGAATATCTACCAGGTTAAGTAGACCCCCTAAACGATACTCTCCTTCATTGTACTATTTATTGTTGATTGATTCTGGTCAACCAGAAAGTTATGAAGAGGTAATGCAGGTAACCACTAAAAGGAAGTGGGAGCAAGGCATGAAAGAGGAAATGGAATCCTTGGTAAATAACCAAACTTGGGACTTGGTCCAGTTGCCTATAGGAAAAAGAGAATTGCAAAATAAATGGGTTTATAGTTTGAAGGAAGAAGATGGAGGCAAAAAGTAGTACAAGGCTACACTTGTTGTAAAGGGATTTGCACAAAATAAAGGTATATATTTTGATGAAATATTTTCTCTTGTTGTTAAAATGACTTCAATTAGGACTATTTTAATTATTGTGGTAGTAGAATATTTGCATCTTGAAAAATTATATGTAAAAACATATTTTCTCCATGGGGATTAGGAGGAAGAGATTTATATGCAGAAGCCATGGGGGTATGAGGTCAAAGGGAAGGAAAATTTGGTATGCAGGTTGAATAAGATATTGTATGGTATAAAGCAATCTCCAAGGCAGTGGTATTTAAAGTTTGACAAGTTTATGACAGAACAAGGTTATAGTAGATGTCATTCTAATCACTTTGTTTATTTTAAAAGGCTAGAAAATGGAAGTTATATTATCTTGCTATTGTGTGTAAATGACATGCTTGTTGCGGGGTATAATATGTAGGATATAAATGTGCTCAAGAAGAAATTATCTAATTCATTTGCCATGAAGGATTTGGGTGCTACAAAGAAAATCTTTGGTATGAGAATAACAAGAGACAGGAAAAATCATAAATTGACATTGTCTTGGGATGAGTACATAGAGAAGGTGTTGGAGAGGTTTAGAATGTGGAATGAAAAAACAATTAGTACATATTTGGCCAGCCATTTTAAATTAAGCAAGGAAACGTGTCCCAAGACACAGGAGGATATAGAATACATGTTCAGAGTCCCTTATTCATCAGTAGTTGGAAACTTGATGTATGTGATGGTTTGCACAAGACCAGATCGCACATGCAGTGGGAGTTGTGAGCAGGTATATGCACAATCTAGGTAAAGAACATTGGGAGGCAGTAAAGTGGATTCTTAGGTATTTGAGAGGTACTGCTACTCATGCATTATGTTTTGGAGGTTCATACATTGTTCTATAGGGATATGTTGATTCAGATATCGCAGATGATAAAGATAGCAGGAGGAGAACCACAGGGTATGTTTTTAATGTAGGTGGAATAGCAGTAAGTTGGATTTCAAAACTACAAAAGGTTGTTGCACTTTCAACAATGAAAGAAGAGTATGTTGCTACTACAAAGGCTAGTAAAGAGATGATTTGGTTAAAAAGGTTTATGGAGGAATTGGGAAAGAATCAGGAGAATAGCAGGTTGTACTGTGATAGCGAGAGTGCCATTCAACTTGCAAAGAACTCAGCATTCCATTTGAAGACTAATAATATACAACTCAGGTACCATTTCATACAATCCGTCTTGGAAGATGGACATTTGAAGTTGGAAAAGATACATACTATCCAGAATCCTCCAGACATGTTAACAAAGGGAGTAACCAGGGAGAAATTGAGTTCCTACTCAGTTTTAGTTGGCCTTCAAGCATGAAGGTGAATATAAGAAATTTTTCAGGTCCAAGGTGGAGTATAGTCTAGCAGGTACAACAGTAGTATATTTTTTTTTATCAGTCTCCAAGTGGGAGATTGTTGGTTGTGGAGCCTAATTATCTTCTTGATTCAAAGGTTTGTTTCAGCCTTTCTTGGACCCCATTCCCTAACATGGGGGTGTGTGGGGGTCTTCCCCCACACAACTATCTCTAGGGGGGTCCAGAGGGGGCGGCGAAAAATTTTGCAACGCCCCCCCTGGTGGGGGATTCAGAGGCAGTGCCCCCGAAACAAAGTTTTGGGAAAAATTGTCTTTTAAAATATTTTAATTTCATAGTCAATCTAGACCATTCATTATAAGGTCGTATATATGACGGTAGAAGTTATTTTAGGGTTTTTTTTCCCTAGAATGCAAACCTCTCTTATGTGGGAATTGTATTATGGCTATGAATTATTGTGAATATTGTCTTTTGAGAGAGGAGACTGTGAGAGAAAGAAGAAGAAGTTACAACGGGTGTGTTGTAGGTATCCCTTCATCTTGTTGGATAATAAAAAGGAAGGACCTGAAAATTTCTCTGGTGGACATATCTCACACTGGGTGAACCACGTATATCTGTGTCTCTATTGTATTGTGTATCTTCTATGTTTTATTTCTTCATTTTTTTTATTTTATTACTCTGCGATCCTATTTTTCTAACAAATCAAATTCCAATCAATAACATGGTTAGGTCAATGATGTACATATGTTTTTAGCAAAGAGACATGAAATACATTATGCACATTTATGGAATCATGAAATGCAAGCATGTATGCAATTGTCCCTATTATATCCAATATCTCAAATGGACCACGGAATCTAGTTGTTAGCTTTGTACAACTGCCCAACTTCAAAGAGCTATTATTGGGCTTCACTTTTAAAATCACATTCTCCCCCACTTTAAATTATGTAGTTGTCATGTTATTATCTGCATAAATTTTCTATCTATCTTGAGCTACCTTTAAATTCTGCTTAATTTTAACCATATGGTCTTCCATATCCTTTAGCAATTCTGGCCCAAGTACCACTCTATTTGTTGGGTTGTCCCAACTCACTGGAGTATTGCATTTCCTACCATACAAGGCTTCAAATGGGATCATTTTTAATGAATCTTGACGCCCATTATTATAGGCAAACTCAACCAAGTGCAAGTAATCTTCCACTTGGATGGCTTATCCATCACATACATTCTCAAGATGTCTTCAATTGCTTGGTTGACTCTCTTTGTATTCCCATCTAACTGTGGATGGTATGGTGTGCTAAAGTTCAGATTTGTACCAAATCCTTTAAACAATCCCCTCCATAAATTTGAAGTAAACTTTGTATCTCTATCTGAAACAATTTTCTTAGGTATCCCATGCAACCTAGCAATCTCTCTCATGTAAATTTCTGCAATATTAGTTGTTGTATGATTCATTTTTATAGAAACAAAATGAGCATCATTTGTCAATTTATCAACCACTACCATGATTGAATCATGTTTCCTTGTTGTCCTGGGAAATTTAGTTATAAAATCAATGGTTACCACTTCCCATTTATTCTCTAGAATTGGTAATGGTTGTAGCAAACTAGTTGGGTGCCTATGTCAGCCTTCACTCTTTGACATTCCATACATCTAGAAATGTAATCAGCAACATCTTTCTTCATTCTAGGCCAAAAGAATTGCCTTCTTATTGCTTCATTTTTTTTTTCTGGTAACTGGGATGTCCGGCATATGGAACATTATGCATTTATTTTAATACTAAATTTTTAAGTTCTCCAGAACTCGGAACATAAATTATATTTTTATGCATAAGTAATCCATCTTCCTTCATCTAATATTCTTTAATTTTATGTTGTAAGTTTTATTTTACCTGTAGATAATGTTGATCTGTAACAACAACATCTAAAATTCTTCCCTTTAAATCTAATTGATTCATACTAATGGTTGTAGTATGCATGAGATGTACTCTTCTACTAAGTGCATCCACGACTTTCTTTTCTTTTCCTTTGATATGTTTGATGTCAAAATTGTATTCGCTTAAAATTCTAGCCATCTTGTTTTCCTGGCGTTCAAAGTTTGTTGTTCAAAAAGATATTTCAAACCACTATGGTTTGTTCTTAATTCAAATATCTCCCCCATGAGATAATGCATCCACGTCTTCAATGCATGAACAATGGCAGCAAGTTCCAAGTCATGTGTGGTGTAGTTTTTCTCATGTTCTTTAAGCTTTCTAGACTCATAACCAATTACATGTCCATTTTGAATGAGGACTCCACCAATCCTTCCTTGCATGCATCTGTACATACCACAAAACTCTCATTTGGGTCAGCAATCTTTAAAATAGGTGCACTAGTAAGTAATTATTTCAACGAATTAAAGTTCTCTTCACACTCAGTTTTCCATTCAAATTTAATTCCCTTCTTTCGCAAAGAGTTGATGGGATGAGAAATCGTAGAGAACCCTGCTATAAATCTTATATAGTAACCAATTAATCCCATAAAAGATCTGACTTCTGAAACACTTATGGGTGTTGGCCATCCTCTGATGGCTTCAATATTCTCTGGATCCACTGCTATATCTCGTTCTGAAATAATGTGCCCCAAGTATTGGATATGTTCTTGGTAAAAATAACACTTACTAAGTTTGGCATACAACTGATGTTCCCTCGACACTTGCAATACCAATATTAGGTGATGTTCATGTTCTTCCTCTGACTTAGAATATATAAGTATGTCGTCCAGAAATACTATGACAAACTTATCCAAATAATTTCTGAATATGCCATTCATTAAGCACATAAAGACAGTTGGTGCATCGAACAATCTAAATGGTGCCACTAAAAATTCATAATTCCCATACCTGGTTCTAAAGGTGCTCCTATTGATGTCTTCTTCCTTGATTCTTGCCTGATGGTATCCTGATATCAAATCTATCTTTGAAAATATATTTTCCCCTCTTAGTTGATCAAAGAGGTCATCAATTATGGGTAGAGGGTATTTTTTCTTCACAATGGCTTTATTTAGTTGTCAAAAGTCAATACACATCCTCAATGTTCCATCCTTCTTTTTGACAAAGAGTATTTGTGCTCCCCAAGGTGAAACACTTGGACATATGTACCCTTTATTCAACAATTCTTCCAACTACATTTGTAATTCTTTTAATTCTGGTGTACTCATTCTATAAGGTGTTTCTGATACTGGGGGAACTCCTGTCACTAAATCAATAGAGAAATCTATCTCCCTCTTTGGTGGCAACCCTGGTATTTTTTGGAATACATCTTAAAACTCTTGCAGTACCAAAAAATATTCAAGGCTTGGCCCTTTTGTCTTTTATGTCTCCTCCACATGGGTTGCATGCAATTGACATCCTTTTCTTAAACATACCTTCAGTTGTAAGGTCGAAATATCCCTTATAGAAATGGATCTTGGAACTACTTTCACAGTGCTTTGTTTTCCTTCTTTATCGAGACATGTAAATGTCTTGTTATGACAATCTAGAACAGCATGATGCTTGTCCAACCAATCCATTCCAATTAGAGCATCATAAGATCCCAATGGTATGATATTTATATCATCATTAGTATTCACTTTGTTAATACTTATGGAACAACCTCTAACCATTTCATTGATCCTTATTTTAGTTCCAGTGGCTAGTTGAACCAAACTTGATTTTTCAATCTCACTTTTCTCCAAATGTAAATTATCCACTATTTTGGGATCAATGTAAAAGTGAATTTCTCCTTGATCAATTAAAATAGCAACAAGATGATTAATATCCTACCTTCCACTTTGATCATATTGGATTGGTTCTCTTCTTTTCGATCATATAAGGTTGCATATAGTCTTCCCATGTCTTCTACTATTGTAGCCTCTTGGATGTTGTGCATGGTCTTCACTTTGTCTTTTTTGTGAGGGAAATCCGTGTACAAGTGATATTCTTTGCATACCCAACATTGGATTGGTGGTCTTCCCCTTTACCCAATGATTCTTCTCTCTTGGATTCATCCTTAGCAAGTTGGTATTGTTGATTTTTATTTGGGCTATTTTTATTGAAAGGAGATTTGAATCGTTTCTTTCTATGGTCAGACTTCTCCTTCTTCATATCCTTCCATTATTTATGCAAAGAATCTATGTTATTTCCTTGATCATATAGGTACTTATCCTTCTTGATGGTATCAGTCAATTTCATGGGCTCGTCATACTGAATCTTCTCTTTATAAAATGAATGAATTCCACTAAAAAACTTTGTATTTTTACCTTCTCATATTTTATAAACCCCACATAATTTAGCAGTCCCAAAAAATTATTTTCATACTTTGCCATGGTCATGCTTCCCAGCCTAAGTTCAAAGAACTCCTGCATTTTCTCGTCATATAATTTCTTTGAAAGGTACTCCTTCTGAAAATATTTCTTGAATTTCTTTCAAGTGATCCTTCTCTCATTTATGTGCTCAACTTGCTTAAGTTGATCCCACCAAATCACAGATTTTCTGTGTAGATGGTAAGTGGAAATTTTTGGCTTCTAGGTTTGATGATTAGTTATGCAATTAAAAATGCCTCTTGATTCCAAGAAACCATGCTTCAAAATCATCTTCCCTTTCTCTTTCACCCTCAAAGTATGGTAGCTTAAGCTTACTCAGATCTCCTTGCAAATTTTCCAATTCATCCCTTCTTCTTTGGTGCATAACAGGAGACACCTTTGGACTACTTATGGAATCCCCATATGCATAAATTTTCCTTGTTGAGTGAGGTGAGTGATGTCTATGAGTTATGTTATCACTTCTTGAATAACTAGTTCTTTTGTAGTTATCTCTTCTTTCTGGATATCTACCCTCTTCCTCATGTCTTGAGTTTGATCTACTCTTTGTTTGCCTCTCCAACTGATTTAAGATTTGCATCACCTGAGAATTTATCTGATTTTTCTCTCTTATCAGCCTCTCATTGTCTTGTTTGTAGATTTGTACTTCTATTATCAAGCTTCTCACAGTCCCTATTAATGTTTCTTACTCCCCTATGCCATGGTGTCCATTTGATTTTGTCTCTGCATTGTCAACACTGATATTTTGACCTTTGGCCTCTTTATCATGGTTGTAAGCTCCCCCTCCTTCTTTAATTTCTTGAATATGCATTCTTATAATGAATTGATATGCTTATACCCACTAATTCTGCAAAATGTGGAAGCACCCATTTTTGTTAGAAATATGCATATCATAAAAAATTGTCAAATAATGCTACAGGTGTTTCTTCTACTCAATTTATGAATATTTATATCAAAGTTATCCCAATTATAATAATATTGAGTCATTCTCCTCTTAATCATATTTCCAACGACTGTACTCTTTCCCCAATCTGATTTCTGAGGTGAAATTTATGGTTTCTTGAAGAGCCACTTTCACCCCCATTTGTGCATTTTCTCCACTAGTGAAATTTTATTGAAATGCCAACTTCATTCAACTACAAAAGACAATATGTCAAGAAATAGAGAAACTTTTTTATGAGTCATATATAATAAAATGACAAGGAATTCATAACAGCTTTCATATTTTGAATCTGATACTCCAGTCAGAAACTGCAGCAATCTGGAAATGACAACTTTCCCCTTTTTCACCTTTTTTCCAGACTTAGAAAAAACAATTTGACATTGTAGAGCAGTTTTGCATATAGGGTAATCTACACCATTGATCTTAAAATTAGAATAGATATGGATCTCTCATTGGAGGTTCCCATTTAGACTACTGAAGAATCGAGCTCAAAAGCAACTCTGAAAAGAGGGTATCGAAGATTATTCCTTTTCAATACCATCGAAGCTTTTCATTCGGAGTTTAGAAAATTAGGTAACTTTCACTACTCCAACCAGAGGGTATCGAATAATATTCCTATTTTGATATCGGGTTACTCGGAGTTCAAAAAGTTAGGGAAGTTTCACTGCTCTGAAAAGGAGGGTATCAAAGAATATTCCATTTCAATACCCAGTCACTCGAAGTTCAAAAAGTCAGGGAAGTTTCACTGCTCTGAAAAGGAGGGTATTGGAGAATATTCATTTAGATACCTGGTCACTTGAATTTCAAAAAGTCAGGGAAGTTTCACTACTCTGAAAAGGAGGGCATTGAAGAATATTTCATTTTGATTCCTTCCAACTCTCCCAGAGTAAACTTCGTTCAAATACGTACATTACCCTCACTAGTAGATCGGACAGATGAGACTTAGTCTCCTATTGATTGGACGATCTTGGCTCATCTGGTGGTTTCAACGAAATCAACGATCATGAATTAATCAGGCATTGATATGGGTGGTTCGCGTAGCTCAACAAGTTAGTTTGTTAATGACATAGCCATTGTATGTGTTAATCTCATGCTGACACATACTTAAAACCTCCAACGGTCCAGATCAATTCGTGTTGCCTCCATTAAATTAACACCCATGCTATTTGATTTGTGCCTTTAAATATCCACCGTGGATCTGACGGTCACAAGAAATCTCAGAGGGTCTTATATCAATGGCCCACGTGACTTCGCTACTTTGGCCTTCGGCACTTTTGGACATTTCCGGAGGTCATAAACCTTGAGATGACATGGCATGTTGATGTCACCTATGGTGATGTGGACCCATGGTATGTGTGCCACATGTCACCCATAAATGGACATGTTGGGGTCCAAAAGGAGCTAAAATAATGTGAGACGTATCCCCATATGGCACCCCTTCCATGTGGCATGAGACACAACATCAACCAAATGGATGGTCCACATTCATCTGCTCTAGATCGGATGGTCTGCGTGACTTCGTGACTTTGGATTTGCACTTTGTGGCTTCGGCACTTCACGGCTTTGTCTAGTATCCAGTGATCACCGAAGTGGCAAAGTTCCGAAGTCCCGAAACATTATATCTCCTGCTTGGATTTGATCAACGGATGACGATCTATCAGTTGATCTAGTGGCTCTGGTTATCCCCAAACATTCTCAATTATATATGAAAGATCTTGTTGATCTAGCTCTTGATCTAGCTCTTAATATAACAATCATGATTCCACGATCCTTTATAAAGGATCTATGTTTACATTTCTCTCTGGATTCTGTACAATTTCTTCAATGTTATTTCTCCTAAGCTTTTCTTTCCTCTTGTGCGCTCTCCTGCATACTTTTTCTAACACCCTGTTTCCCCCAGTTTCTAAAAATAACTAGACTGGCCAAGAACTGTGGAAAAACTCAGAAATGAGAATGTGTGATGTGAATGGACCTTGTGGAAAAGGTCGATGAATGTGAATAATATTATGAATTTATATTGCAGGACTGTTGAGAGGGGATATGCTAAAAAAGAGACCACGATGGCTAAAGAAAGGCGGTGGAAGGCACCTGGAAAGGTGGCGTTAACTTCCACTGAAAATCAATACCATATTTGGACTTCACTGGCCCAGAGAACCAAAAGCGGCTCGCTGGCCCCGAATTAAATGTCTAGTAGGATAGTAGTTAGATGGATCCTCAAGAATTAATGAGGGATGGGGAGGAGAACCGCCCATCCGTAGAGCCGTCAGTCCTGACCAGCGTGAGGGAAATCGCACCACACACAACCTCACAAGAGGATAAGGCATGGGGGAGAAGCGATTGGGCATGGACATGAGGGGAGAAAGAGAACTCTAGTGATATGAAAAGTGAGTGATAGCATAGAGGAAGGAGAGTAACCTTTGCTCCTGGTCACTGGAAAATAGAGACACAGTCTCACAGCATCGTGGTCTCAGCTCGGGGGTGGCTAGTGGTAAATCCACTGGGAGTCATTGAGCCTACGGTTGGGTGGAAATGAGTACCCCTCTCAGTAGTTGTATAACCCCTGGTGTTACTTTTTGATAAGTGTTTTACCTTTGGCATCTTGAAATATATGTATTCTAGAAATTATGCTCATAAGCCGTGAAATTGTGAATAATTTTAGTATAAGAATGTATGTATGATGTTTTGATCAGTACTAGTAGTTGTATGTTTATAATGGAAAGACTATGTGTGGATTATGTTCTCTTAAATCGTTATTTATATGCATATTGATCTAATTCAGACTTCACGCCTGGTTCTCAGGAGAGAGATACCCTTATCTGCCTCAGATAGTACCCTGGGTAAACCTCCCCATAGAGATACCCTTCTTGAAAAAGCCATCAAGAACCTGGAAGGAGGATGTGAAGGTGCAAGGCCTTAAGAAATCATAAGTATCAAATCAATGGATGAGATCTCATCGGGAGATTTGTGGTCACTTACGACTTTCAGATAAGAATAAGAAGATGGAAAGATAAGTACCTTAACCTTGATAGGTGTTGATCGACGGACAAGATCCCGTTGGGAAATCTGTGGTCACTCATGACCATTATATTTGGTAGGAGAAAGTAGGATGTTAAGTGCCTTACCCCTGTGACTCTCTATGTCTTCATGGGTAGCAAAGAGATCGGGACCATAGATCCCCAAGGTCCATGAGAGCATCTGAACCATTGATCTTTCCACGTCCAGGAAGTCATGGGAGAGCACACAAGTTAGGAACATGTCTGAGCCATCAGATATCGGCTGAAAAAATCGATAGTCGTTGGATCTGTCATGAGATATCCGAGGGATAAACCCCCAGTGAATAGGGGTGAAAGCCCCGAAATAGATCTGGACCGTTCGAATAACGGAGGCCACGTGTCAAGAGATTTTCCACTTCGGGAAATCGGGAGTCGAGAACTCTAGAGTTCTGGTGACAAAATATCGGGGCATTCCATGGTAGAAACCCCGAAGTAGATTCGGGTCGTCCGATTAAAGGAGGCCACGTGTCATGAGATTTCCCATTTTGGGAAATCGGGAATCGAGAACTCGGGAGTTCTGGTGACGAGAGATCGGGATGTTCCATGGTGGAAACCCCAAAGCAGTCGTAGACCGACCAATTTTCGGGTGGCTATGTGTCGAGAGATTACCCGTTTCGAGAAATCAGGGATCAGGGATTCGAGAGTCCCGTTGACAAGAGGTTGGGCTCTCTTCTTGAAAAATCCTGACGAAAGAGAAACCATGGTCATATGGGAAGAGGTCATATTGACCAAGGCATAACCCAAGGGGCTAACCACCGATTTAGGCTTGTTTGGCACTTCGGCGTTTCAGCACTTGGGATACCGAAGGGCATGTTCCCTTGTTCTCTCAAACCCCAAAATCCAGACTTATAAATATTGAGATGTTAACATGTGGTTAACCTCTGATAAATGGACAGGATCCTCTCAGAGGATCTACGGTCTGGGATGACCATGAAATGTGAGGAAGAGACGTCAGCTTTAAGTTGGGGTGCAAATGCACATTAGGGTAAGTGGCGAGCAGATCTGGATGGCCAGAGTCCACCCACCCAGATCTACGGCTAAGACTTCATTCTGGAGCCCCCTTGTTGTTCTGCTTTTAGCAGTGAGGGGGGGTCCATAATCGAACGTGCAACTCTTGAATGGTCAGGATTTATTTTCCTTGATCAACAGCGTTCAGGTGAATTCAAGACCCCCCTTGCCATTCTTCCTTTAATGGAGGGGGTGGTCCGGAATGGTATGGCGTGTGAAGTGGGACCCTCCTCCTATCACGTCTCCCTCTAGGTCATGTTACCCCTCTCGCCACCTGTACTCCACTCAACTGCACAACAGGGCCATTCCTAATGGCCATTTTCTAACCCTGTTGGGATTCGTCCCTATTGGCCAGTCACTAGCCCTGTCGGGGTTCGGCGGTTGTAGAGACGAACGATTCGAAATTCCTATAGCGCCGAGGCACGAAATACAAGAAGCGCCATGATTATTTGACCTGTGATCCTGACCCGTGATGACATGAGAGAGAGAGTTAGCTTACGCTAGGCCTCCGTAGATATTTCGGGGGCTCTGATTCTGCAAAAATCAACGAAAACTTGATTATGGTAGTGGGTGCGTTACAAATTGGTATCAGAGCATGGTGAAAACACTTGGCCTGATTGGGCTCATGAATGAGTTGCACATAAGCTCCGTTCAAAGCACTCCTAAGAGGAGTAACCCCCTAACTTAACTCTCTTATCCAGGATCAAAACATGGAAACGAGAACCTGACTGTGTATGCATGTGAAAGGGTTATGAATTTATGCACAGGTTATAAAAATGTATCTAACTCTTGACTAATAACCAGTGTTTGTCTTTTCACCCAAGCAAATGATCAGCTACAGGAATTTACAGATGCAGAGAATGGTGACTCACCAAGAGATGGGAGAAGGCTCCCACAATAGAGATGAAGAATCTGACGAAAGAAGAGCAATAGGAACCCCTCCAGATCTAGCTGAGACTGTGAGGAGTCTCATGGTTGAATTGCAAAGCTGCAAGGCCGACAATGAAAGGATGATGAAAGAACAAGAAAAGCAAACTAAAATTAATGCAGTTTTACTGTAGATCTTATTCGACCTACAACGACAAATGTAGCATGAACCCAAGATACAGAAACATGGTCATATAAGTGGCCATACTGAGAGGAGCACCTCAAGGAAGGTCCACCCCAGAGGTAAAGGACCGGTTCCAGACGATTCCTCTGAGAAGGAAGCTGGCGATTCAGAAGGCTCTTCCAACAGCAAGATTGGTTCCTATTCTTGAAGAAAACAGAAGAAGCACAAGACTTCCAAGGGTCATAAATTTGAGGAATTCAGAAAGGCCAAACCTCCCTCCTTTGATGGTGAGATAAAGAAGGGAGAGGAAGTAGAGGCCTGGCTACTTGGACTGAAGAAATATTTCAAATTCCATGATTTTTCAGAGAATTTGAAGGCCCAAGTGGCTACTTTCAACTTGAACAGAAAATCTTCCATCTGGTGGGAAGATCTTAAGAATGTGAAAGGGGTTCGCGAGGAGGACCTGTCCTGGAAACAGTTTGAGAAATGCTTCCGGAAGAAGTATTTGTCGGAAAAATATTTCGACGAGAAGGCAAAAGAGTTTTATGAACTCAAACTAGGGCAACTCACTATAGAGGAATATGTCAACAAATTCCTTGACTTATTGAGATATGTACCCTACATCAAAGCAGAGAAGGCGAAGGTGCAACGCTTCATCAGTGGGCTACCCAAGGAATACTGGAACAGAATTGAATTTGATGAGCCAAAGACCTTAGAAGACACTATTCGAAAGGAAACATATTGTCATGAACAATATGGACATCGGGCAAAGTCTCGTGGAGACTGGAAACAGAAGAGTGGTTCAAGATTTCAGAAAAAGGGGATCAAATCCTCAGGATTTAAGAACTACAAAAAGAGCCCCAAAATGAACTTTCCAACCCGAAGTGTACTCCAGCAGAAATTTCCCTCATCGAATGGAAATAAAACTTCTGGACCTATACCAGTAAACACTGATAACCCAAAGAGAGAATCTTTGAAATGTTGGGGTTGCGGAGAAGAGCATCTCCTGAGAGACTGTCCACACCAACAACAGAACAGTCGAAAAGTTTATAACATTCAGGAAGCTACCACAGTCAATGATGTGGCAAGGAGTGTGCCACAGATTTATGCAGCATTGGATAATAACCAAGATGACCACCAAGCTTCAGTGGTGGAAATAGAAGGTATGATTTTCAACCATCTGGTGTCTGTTTTGATTGACCCTGGTTCAAATTTGATTTATATAGCCCCTAAATCTATTAATAAGTGTAAACTACATCCACAAAAACAAACCAAGACATGATTGGTACAGTTAGCCACTGGCACCAAAAGAAGGGTAGCAGAGTTCATACCAGCCTGCCAATTAATGTTGGGTGAATTCCCCACCCAAGAAACCCTTAACGTATTACCCCTAGGATCATACAATTTGTTGATTGCTATGGACTGGCTAGCCGCCCATAAAGCCAAACTGGACTGTTACCATAAAACCTTGGAGTGTGTAAGTAAAGAAGGGAGAAGGATAACCCTTCAAGGGATCCGAAAACCTGTCTCGGTGAGGCAAATATCAGCCCTGTAAATGAGAAAGTATTGCCGAAAAGGATGTCCCCTATATGCAATACAGGTGTTGAAAACAATCAAAGGTGATAAACCAAGCCCTGATGATCACCCTATCCTGAGAGAATACAAAGATGTGTTTCCGGAAGAGGTACCGGGTCTACCTCCAAGAAGAGACATTGACTTCTTGATAGAACTTGCACCAGGAGCTGTGCCGGTGTCTAGGACACCCTACCGGATGAGCACACCTGAGTTAGTGGAACTCAAATTGCAATTGAAAGAAATGATGGATAAGGGTTATATTCGACCCAGCGTGTCCCCATGGGGAGCACCAGTCCTATTTGTGAAAAAGAAGGATGGCACCCTTAGACTGTGTA